>PVIU01000120.1:280822-457967 GCA_004026605.1 Ondatra zibethicus
GTCTACAGGACAGTCAGGACTGTCACACAGAGAAACTCGAGGCCAGCCTGGTCCACAGGACAGTCAGGACTGTCACACAGAGAAACTCGAGGCCAGCCTGGTCCACAGGACACTCAGGACTGTCACACAGAGAAACTCGAGGCCAGCCTGGTCCACAGGACAGTCAGGACTGTCACACAGAGAAACTCGAGGCCAGCCTGGTCCACAGGACAGTCAGGACTGTCACACAGAGAAACTCGAGGCCAGCCTGGTCTACAGGACAGTCAGGACTGTCACACAGAGAAACTCGAGGCCAGCCTGGTCTACAGGACAGTCAGGACTGTCACACAGAGAAACTCTGTCTTGGAAAAAAAAAGATTCCGTTCTTGTCCTCAAGACTCACAGAGTAGATAGAGAGGGAAAAACCAGGTAAATATGTAAATAGGTACACTGGAAAAAAAAATAAATAAAGCCAGACAGAAGGTAGTAGATAGCAGGAGGCTGTCAGAGACTAATTTTATCCAGATCTCAGGGAAGCAGGGTTCTAGCTGCATGGGGCTGGCCGGCCAGCCAGGCTCACACAAGGTTGGAAGAATTATGTCTGTTTGGAGATGAGGTCACAGAGGCCAAGAAATACGAAGTGATTTTCTTCACATTGTTAACCAAGATCAATCTACTGGTCATTTTGAAGTACACATGAGTAACCGATCTCTACATGACCCCGTTGCTAGATTTTAGGAGCATACAGAATCAGCGCTGGGGATGTGCTATAGTGAATGAGGAAGAACCAGAAGACCCCTGCTAAGAGCACAGTACACCACAAGCACTCTCCAGGGAGAACCTGGCACAGCTTGCATGAGTCCAGACCAGAACTGATGACCACTACCCTGAGCAGAGTGTATTTTAGGTGGGAGAAGCCAAGAGGATGGTTCCCATGGTGGCCACTTAAGTTTAGGTAAGAACACAAATGCCCAACTCTATGCAAACCACTGGATGCGCCCAGAAGGAGCAGTCGCAGGGCAGTCCAGGAAGGAAATCACAGTCTTGGACAGAAGCCAAGCTCTGGACCCTAGCCATCTGCTGCTTGCCTGCCACAGAAGGACCATACTCAGCTCAGAGAGCACAGGGAAGAAGGACACTGGGCTGGGGTACTATGGCCAGGCCCTGGGAGATGGTTTTCTGTCTACCACTCACGGTCTACTCCGAATAGACCGTTTTCATGCTACTCTGGTTCGGAACCTCATGTGTGCATGGTTTCCTGATAGTTCCCCCAATCAAGGCTACAGGATAAAAACAAAGCAAAGTGCTCCAACTCAACATTTCATTTCAAAGTGGGCGGAAGACATTGCTGAAGGTCCAGCTCTTTGTAAAATTCAGTAAGGATAGGCGACTAAGGTTAACGGATTCTTACAAGGCCTTCACCCTGGATACAGAGAATGGCCACATCTTTATCCACTCGTGCTCTTGAAAGCCTCGGTCCCTGCTCTCCACACAGCAGCTCCTCCCCACCCTGACATCTCAGCATCAGAGGAGAAGCTTCCCACTCCTTATCACAGTGATGCTCTCTGTGGCTCCCATCCCCACACTCTTCTAACTATTTGTTTAGTGTCCTGTCTCCCTTACTGGATGCGCCAGCTGCTCGGGACAAGGTCTTTCTCAAGGCTGCATGCAAGTCCACAGCATGGGGCATGAACTACATTAATATAGTGTATATGTATACATACTCATATATGCATATGCATTTTCACCCAAGAGAGAGTTCGATGTAGTCAAGTCACTTGGTTCTGACTGGTCAGAACCTGACACGTGGTCCTCACTAGCTGGGTAGAGTAGGGTGATCTCACCATGTTCAGTGTCTCCAGGAGTCAACGAGACAGCTATGTGATAAACAGTGCTGCCTTCTCCAGTGACTGTCTGCGATGACTCGTGTTTGGCCTCAGTGCATGGTGTCACACCCCACTCTGGCCCAACTAGTCATGGCCATACCCAGCATGAAATCTTCTTCAGTTTGCCCTTCATGTCACTTCGAACAATGCCTGTGACAATCTGGCTGGCGGGTTTGGTAACTTTTACCCTCCTTGTGTGCGCCCTTGGGATTTGATCACTACTGCACACATGGATGTCACTCTTTCAGGTGAACTGACATTTGCTTCCCGTTCTGACTTTTCCTACTGCTTTTGGGGAGTCTTCTGAGTAGCACACAGTCAGCCCCAGATCTCTAATCTGAGGGTCAACAGCCAAGGCCCCCAGCTTCAGCCTCGGCTGCTCTCACACCCCTATCCTCTCACTCATGATAGGTTTCCAACATACTTTGTATCTGGTGACCAATGAGGACAGAAGTTTCCAAAAATCCTCCTCCACTCCAACATGCTTATTGGAAACAATGCTTTATTTTCCGCATACCTCAAGCCCTTTCAGCAACCTCTTCTTTTGATCACCCAGGGGACAAATACCTTCAGAAAGGCTGGGCTTTTCCAGCAACCTGATTTTGATGGAAAACTGCATATGAGTTTAACATAGCATGGTGAGATGAGAACTCAGAGGAAGGCTGGGATGCTCCTGAGTCCTCTGCATCTCTGTGGCCATTACCATGACCTCACATGTACATCTACTTTATAAATACTAAGATGCTGAGCAATCACCGCGTGCTGAGCATTGCCCTCTCTCTGACCCATACACAGAGTCCTTGCCATATAGCTGGTAAGAGACACTCAGTCCTCTTACCAGCTATAAGGAGAAGACACTGTTATTTTTCCGCATTCAGGATAAAGATAGGGAAAAAAGTACCAGGCACATAGTAGGCATTTCTAAGCATTTCCTGCATGATTACACGAATCTCAGGCCATTAAATGATCTCTAAACACAATTTGCTTTGCCAAAGTCAATAACCCCAGGTGTCATTTAAGTGCTCACAAGTCTTCAAATCATGGACGGATCAATGCATATTACCTCCTAGGCTGCAGTGACAGTTAGGCCTGAGATGACAAAAGACTCTCCGCGACACAGGACACAGCCGTATCACCCTCGACATCCATTTGCACATGAGGCACATTAGGTTAATGAGCCATCAGTAAGAGGCCACATGTGTCCACTCGTTCATCACATGCGCAGAGAACATCTGCTCTGTCCCATTGTCTGCCCTCAGCTAGGGACAGAAAGATGCGTGACATCCGTCCCTGCCACCATTTCCATATGCTTGAGGAACTCGAGTATTCTAACCACACAGAACGTTCTGATTCATCACGGGGAGTGGAGTTCTCTGGCACGTAGAGCTGGCTCTTGCCATCTTCTGCCTTGATGCCCATTCTGAAGGGACCAGGCCCCATTTTCAAGCTTACCCTGAACAAGTTTTTATATCCTCAGGCGTAACTCCTAATTGCTGTTGGCCTCATCATCTCATTGATTCAGATACGTAGTAGAATTTTTAGTGACAGTAAAACCTCTATCCGGTTCCAAAACAATATAAATGATAGCATTTATTATATTGCTAGGGAAAAAGAAAATTTCATTCCTTTATTCAAAATACTTATTTGGTATCAACTGTAGTCAGAAACTGGGTACGTAATACATAGGTTCGGCTCATAAACCCTCAGCCTAAGAAAGGGGAGGGAATAATTTTCTATGAGGCATATAGTCACCATACCTATAGCACTTACTTATAGCCACTGAGTGTTTAATATTAACTAAGTGTTCTATGTCATGGGTCAATTTCAGGATATCCCCAGCCTATAGCACTATAACTATACCCGGTTACAGGTGGCATAAGCGATATCTAAAGAGATCAACTTGTCTACCATCACAGTAGGAAGTTGGGCCTTGGTCTAGAGCCTGCCTAACCCGAGCATTGTTGTCTTGATTACTACACTGTACTCAGGAATCTTGATAAATGACCAGAAACATAAGAAGAATCAGATAAGAATAACCAACAAAGGGTGCAGGTTAGGGCTGGGGAAAGGGAAGGCTGCTCACTCAGAATCAGGGAGGTTTCTAGCAGGGGAGACGTCAAAGCCAGGCCTTGAGGATGAGTGTACTATACGTCGAACAGGAGCAGAATCATAGCTGTAGATAAGAGGAAAGGGTGACGCACCTGGTCCCTGAGTCCCTCTTGACCTGAAGGCATGGTCCTAGCCATGGGGCGGGCCACACCCTCTAACAGAGAGGACCGCCTCTCCATCTATTTCCACCCAAGATCACAAGCACCAGGTGACAGCTGCCTAATACTCTTTCCTTAATATTCAATTTTCCTAGAATTGAAGCCTCAGTTTGTGTTCTCTCCTTAGACACATGCTGTCTGAACCCGCCAGAAATTACTTTATTCATATGTTTACATTTCTGTTGCCTGATTCTACCACTGAGATAGAGGGTAATAAGGGTTATGACCTTGTCTTTTTTGTCCCCTCCCTGATAATTCCTCTGTGCTTATTTTGGGTGATTAGTGAAGAATTGTTGAGTAGAGAATAGACTACATAATCTCTCCCTTGCATCTAAAGTTTGTTTGTAGTAAGGCTGAAGAAGGTGACCAGAAATCAACGATCTTAAACTCTGATTCAGGCTCTGAAACACTCAATATGTATAGCTTCCACCTCAGAAATCTCAGTTTCAATGCCTGCCAAATAAGAAGAATAATACTCATTAAACACTTATAGATACATTAAAAGTGTCTAACATAAAAGTCTGCGATGTCATTATGAAATTATTGCTGTCATACTTTCTTTTACTCTGGGGTATAGAGTGGAAAGAAAAATTATCCATTTAATTTCAGGATTCCTTTCTGCCTGTCGAAAAGTTTGCATCTAATCTAAGAGGCCAAGTGTGTCAAATACCTTCAGGGACCTGTGTGCAGAATGAGAGTCAAGGACACGCTGCAGACTGAGCACTGCTGTTACCTGCACTGTGACTCTCCAGACCAAGTCGGTCTATGTCAACACTCAGTAAGGTGGCTGTCTGCAACCTCCAATCAGTCCCTGGAGGGTTTTTGTTCTAGCACAGCAGGTGAATCACCACCCAGATGGAACAGTGGGACAATTCCTGACCTTTCAGTCTTGTGAATGAAAACTCTCTGAACGCTGGGAAGTGAAAGAGCACCTCTGACTGAAACGGTCTGGTCTGGCAGAGGCTCAGAGCAAGCTGCCAGGTCTCTTTTAACTCGGAGGCCATTGTGCCATCTCAAGTCTTAGAAACTCAAAGGACCAGGTGTAATATAGGCTCACTAAACTCTGAGCAGCTACAAACCAAATGTATTACAACCAGGCCTGCCACTCAGAGACCAGTAGGACCCATGTAAGAAGGTAGACAGAAAAATTATCAAAAAATCTCATTTTTGTGTTCATTCACTCATCAATGCATTAGTAAACACTAACTCACCACCAATGATGGCCAGGGAGCATGCTAGACAATAGGGGGTAAAAAGAATAAAAGATTCTATCGTTTCTAAGCTCAAAGGGGTCACATTCTAGCAAAAATGACAAAAAGACCTTGTCAATAGCAGTACCACTTTAAATGGATACAAACATGAAATGCGAGTTATACGACAAGACAGAGTAGTGGCAGTGATAGCCACAAGCATGAAGACTCTACCGCTATGGGGTAAGCAGAAAAGGAGGGGAACAAATGCAGATGTGTTGTTTGGTAGGCACCAAGGCTAGGTGATCGCCATTTAGACCTAACTACAGGCTGAGAGGATGGTGTGTTCCAGGTCCCAGCTCTGTCACTAATTACTTGAGCAGCTTCAGTAAGTCATTTTATGATTCTTTGTGTTGGTTTTCCTACCTGTAAAGTAAGTGCCAAATAGACACAGGCTATTAATGTTGCTTTCAGGTTATCCCACGGTGTCTTAAAAACTGCTATAGGGTAGGCACTATCCACATTACAGAGATGAGGAAACCGAAGCCGGACATTTTACTAACTTGACCAAAATCGTGTGGTCGTATATCACCATTTATTTGGGGTCTGCTGTGTATAGAAATTGTGGGGAGTTCTTTTACTATCATATTTAATCTGCACATTTGCCATGGGGTGGGACTATCATTTTATCTTTCTCAGATGAGGACACTGAGGCACAAACAAATAATATTAAGTTAAAAAAATTGGGATGGGGTGGCAAACTTTTTCTGTGAAGGGCTAGATGGTAAATATCTTCAGCTTCCACACTGCCTCTGTGGAAAGGGTTAGCTCTAGCCACAGATCATATGTAAATGAGCAGGGGTGATCATGTTGTAATATGTTCATATTTGTGGACATGGGAATTTGATGCTCATTGTAATTAATTGACATATTCTGAACTGTTATTCTTTTAGTTTAAAAAATCACTTCAAAATGCACTTTTACCTTTCATTTTTACAGGAACAGATGATATGATATATTGGACTCCGAGCTAGTATACTTTGTTAGGATGCGAATCAACAGGTCTGCTGTGAAAGTATTCCCTCAGATTTGCTTGCTCGAGTGGACCCTTGAGTGCAGAGTTCTCTTTGCGAGGTCTCTGCCCTTTGTTGCGAATGCAAAGGCAGGGAGGATGGCCAAAGAATTCAAATATCTTCTCTCCTAGGGTGACTTCAACTCTAGGCTGAACACTTCCTGCTGCTTTTGGTGGATGCCTCCAAGTCACCACAAGACACAGTTTCTATGGAAACTGACCTGGGCTCTCTGCCTTGGTAATCCTTGTTTAAACTCCCTTCCCTGACCATAATGGGAATGTGGAAATGGGGTCCGCTCACAGGGTTCTCATCTCTTCTCCTCAGTTCCTCCGCATTGGGATGTAAAACACATCAGTTTCACAGTGAAATTCAGCTGTTGGTGAATCACTACTATCACATCAGAAAACAGAATAAGCATTCTGATCATGGCTCATCTTTTCATCCTTTGTTCAGCATTCTTAATAAATGAAAATGGAATACAGATGGCATTATTTTTTTTTCTTTGCTGTATCTTCAAGTTCAGTTACTATAATTTAACAAACTCGCTTAAAACAGGCATGGGAGAAGCACACCTCTTCGGAAATGAATTGGAATCAAGTAGGAAAGCGTTTACTCTTATTCCACTTATGCCTTTTTATAAAAGCAAGCAAATCAGGATCGTAGACCTGTAATCAGTTTTCAGATTACAGAAGATGTTGTCCATTGTTGTGAAATGGAGGCTGTGACAGGAAGTCAATCAGGTGTATTTGCTGCATCGATTAGCACTTCAGCAGTGGAGGGAAAGAGTGGGCCTTGACTCAAGCCCTGCTCCTCTAGGGACCACATGAGTTCCATACTCCCAGACATCCAATCCTCTCAGATATCCTCCCCTCTTAACCTTCCCCATGCAAGGAGAGGGTTTTTGTGGGTCCTCTATGTGGAGAAGCTGAGAACACAGCTTTGGAGACTGAGGCTAAAAGCGGACTAGGTTGGGGTAACAAGACCAAGTGTCCTGACTCCGGCTTCCCAGTTCAGCCCTCTGAATTTCCACACCGCGTTGCCACTTGCTAATCACTCTGCTGATTATCTTTACCTGCTATTTTTCTTTCTATTTTTTTGAAAAACAAAACATGTATAGAAGACATAATAATGGTATTTATACTATGTGATGATTAGGAGAATTTAAAAGGGCATATACAACCCAGTGTGAAGCACAGACTTAATAAAGGAAAGCACGTGAAATGGATGGCTACCAGTATCCTCCCATAGTCTAGTACCCAGTCCAATTCTGCAGCCCCATGCATATTTCAGAGGCTCACAAAAGATGTCAATCAGAAACACCGAGCTGACAACACCACGAAATGCAAAGATACCTATGGACAACACAGAGTTAGCCTCGGCATGGACAGATCCAGCACTCCTGCTTCCCAGCCATGCCTCTTTGGATCAGCTGCTTAATACCACCGAGCCTCAGGTTTTTTGGGTATTAAATCACACCTAATTTGAAAGCTGTTTGGGGAATCATGAAGTATTTCTGCGTGCTTAGCACAGGCTAGGAACTTGGATACAATCGGCATATTTCCCCACACAGTGCAAAGATTAAGGCACACTTTACAGCAGCCAGAGACAATAGAACTTAGTATTACAAGGGAAAAGTCCTGTATCTACTCTAATGTGGTAGTTACAGACACTGCATGGTGCTCAAAACATTCCTGGCATGACTGAGACACTGACTTTACATATTTATTTCATTCTAAGTCATTTAGATCAAAGTATAAAATAACCACATGTGGCTTGTGGCTACTATACAGGATGGTACTGTTCAAGAAAGTCCCGAGGTTTCCTGTGCATCCAGAAAAGAAAGAGGGTGTGCTCAGTGGGAGAAGGCGAGGAGGAAGAACCATTAGAGCTCCAGGGCTTCTCTGAGCTGGGTGCATAAATGTTAGCAGCCTCTGACTTGCGGCAAATCTGGCCTTTCTTTGTGGGTGAGGGCCTGGGGTGCTTCTCAAAGAACTAGGAAACTGGTTAGAAACCATCTTAAGCTGGGTTGCACTGGACACTTTCTTCAAAGGGCCCCAGGTACCAAGTTAGTGATGGGACCGCATGAGACCAGGAGGCAAGTGACTGCATTCGCTCTTGCTCCTCCATATCTCAAGTCCAAGTTCCTGCCCACATTGAGATACAGTGAACTGCAAGCATACCCATGACAAGTGTGGCTGGTGTTTGCCAAGCTCAGCAGATTCCAGAGCCAGAGTATGGGTATTTCCCTACAGATTCCCTCCCAAGGTAGGCTGGGACACTCACAGGGTTGCTTAATCACACTGCAAACAGGAACGGCCAACTTCTTCAGAAGGCATTACAGTAGTCTCCAAACTGTAACCAGCTTGCATGACTGACTGCTCCCATTTTACAAGTGGCCAGATGGAAGCCAGCAGAGCAAAGAAGAACATTTAGTGTCTCCCCAGTTCATAGATGCATAGAAGAAACTCAAGGACAAAGGCGGCGGTTGTAAGGACAAATGTTCTCTATTGCACACAAAGTTAATGGCTACAAGATGGTGGGGAAAGGAGAAGATTATAGTCCAATGGCTTTAATATCAGATCTCTCTTGAACCTATTGGGATACCTGCCATCCTTGAAATATACAGCGGGGAGGAAGGAGTAACTAGGTGGCTCTTTACAGCTCTCTGACTGCTATGAATTAACAGGAGCGCCATGGAGAGGATCCTTTCTACATTTAGACTTACATCTTTCTGCACAAAACAGAACTAGCATTTATCTTGAATAGAAGTCTGAGTTACTTCATTCTAGCACCGCACAAACACCAGTCTACAGACAGCCAAATGAGGGGTAGAAGCAGCCACACAGATCTAATTTGTACCTACAGAAAAGGGCCCAGTGACTCCTGGCTTTGGCGTCTGTTTCTGCCCTATTCTCTCTCCAATTAAGAAATAAAATAGATGAGAAGAAGCTTTTAGTCAAGAAAGCTAGACATTTTGTAGTGAAAAGGAGGTGTTTTTCTTGTTCTTCTTTTTTGAGTTTTTTTTTTTTTTTTTTTAATGCCACATTTACACAGTTGCATCTGCATTGACGAGGACATTCCGGTAGGAAACATGGTGACTACCATCCTAACATCTGTAGCATATTTCTCTCCTCACCCTTTACTGGCAGTGGGTACCGGTCTCTTGAGTTCAGTTTTGCTTGCACCGCCACACTGAACATATTTCTAAGACATTGCAATCCTTCACCTTTCCTGCCCTACTTATAAAACACTCGCGAAAAGGACAGATTTTAAAATATTTTGACTTCTTTAATATTTATTTACTTTGTAGGGATGCAAAGGGATCACCACTGAACTACACCCTAAGCCCCAGACAACAGGGTTTTAAAACACTAACATGTATTGATATGTTTCTCTGTGTGTGATGCGGAGGGGGCCTCGAAGGCAAGAAGAGGGTATCAGATCCCTTGGAACTGGAGTTACACGGGCAGTTCTGAACTGCTTGATGTGGATGGGCACAGACAAACCCAAACGCCAGTCCTTTGTGAGAGCACAAGCTCTCTTAAGGGCTAAGCCTTCTCTCCAGGCAAGGGACGGGTTTTTTTTTTTTTGTTTCATTTTTTTTATATTAGCTTACAAATAGTTAGCACTGATTATGGTGTTTTTCAAACATACTTCTCATGAGTTTCTTCTCTTCCCACTTTTCCATTTCCCCTACACCCCAAGCCCCAGCATCTCTGAGACACTTGGCTATTGTCAGAGTCTTTTAAATACTTTTAAATACCCCACTGTGCACTAGGAATGTTCCAGGCATGTTTGACATGTTTACTTTTCTCAATAGCCTTATTTTTGTTTGTTTGTTTGTTTTTTGATTTTCAAGATAGGGTTTCTCTGTGTATATCCCTGGCTGTCTTGGAACTCACTCTGTAGGATAGGATAGCCTTGAACTCACAGTGATCTGCCTGCCCCTGCCTCCCGAGTGTTGGGATTAAAGGCACGTGCCCCACCACTGCCCAGCTAGTCTTGGGAATGTTATCATCATTTCCAGATTAACAATCTGGGACACAGACATCACCTGATAGTGTATGTGGACCTGCTCCCTAAGGCTCTTTAGAGAACAAACCACCGGAAAACATGGTGGGTGCTCAAAAAGTGTGTTGGTTTCTGTTGTAATTAAGGTTATCATACAGCTAGCTGCAGTTCCCCTAGAATTCACTAGAGAGCGGACACTGCTTTGGATATGTAAACTGAGGCCAACAGGCTGCTGGCCTGCTGCCTGTTCCCAGGGCCTACATCTCTTCAAGCATCTTCAGTTTCCTCAACTATTTGAATGTAGGGGCAGCCTGTTTCAAACCTCTTCCGGCCCTGAAATGTGCTTTATTCAAATAATGTGGGATTTATGCTATTCTTTTATTTGATGACATGCATTGCAACATAAAATAATTACACTTGGAAGTGAAAGGCAGGTCTACAGACCCTGGTCTGTTTTTTTTTTTTTTTTAAAGGGCCAGTGATTTCTGAAGGACTAGATTTATTTGGTACCCCTCCCTGCCCCAAGCACTTAGAGCCCTCAGCTTCTAGGAAGGCCATTCCAGCTACCCTTATTATAGGCAGCTTTATCAATTACCCTGACAGTTATTCATACTGTACATGAATGTACTTTAGAGTCGCCACATGTGCTCTGTAGACAAGGTAATAAAATATATAATAAGTCTTTCTTATCGGTCAGTCCTGATGAGTGGTACAAGCCGAAGATTCTTGAGCGAGGACCCCTCTCCTCTCTGAAGTGCAACAGAACCCAAGCAGCTTGAATTTATACACAAACAAATTAATGGAGTCTTTAATGCAGCTAGAGAAGGGGGTTCCCACAAGGAAGAGCAGCGATTAGCACAGGAAGAGGCCTATTAAATCATTGCATCAATCCTCAGCCATGTGGGTTGTTGCCTACAGCAAAACCCCCTCTAGGTTAAATTACCTAAGAGATGGGGGAACTCCACACAGCCCTTGGCTCAATCAATCCCCTCATTCCATTCTGTTTGGCTACATGGAAAGAAAGTGGAAGGGATAAAGGGCAAATGGGAGGTGCCTGTCTCATGAACCTTCCTAGCCTGCTTCTGTCACCTCTCCCTTTCCACTCTCAGCAGGCTGCTAAACTCATCCTCAGTGTAAGATGAGGCCTTTTACATGCACCCATGTACCTCTGTCGCTGCTGGCGCCCGCTAACTGTGTATAGAAGGTGACGGCCAATAAAGGCTGGTGCAATGAAAACAATGTTTTTGGATTGGAGCTGAGACCACCTGGCTTTCAATCCCGACTTGAACATGTGTCACCCAGGTGAGTTCTGCAAGGTCACCAGTCATCTCTAAG
Source organism: Ondatra zibethicus (assembly GCA_004026605.1). Classification (NCBI taxonomy): domain Eukaryota; kingdom Metazoa; phylum Chordata; class Mammalia; order Rodentia; family Cricetidae; genus Ondatra; species Ondatra zibethicus. The sequence goes on from PVIU01000120.1 coordinate 292,564, forward strand.
CTTGAATTTCTTTACCTGTAAATGAGGCTACATCACTGACATGGCAAAGGTGACAAGGTGACAACTTTTGCATTCACACGCATCACCAACAGTTTTCCTGAAGGAAGCACCTTCTTCCTGTAAGGTACATAGCACAACACTGCACAGACATCGATGGAAACCATCATCCTTGCCGTGCAGGGAACAGACATTGCAGAAAGATACACTGCCATGCAGCATCCAACTGTAACATATCTATGCAACACGAAATATAATTTCTGCTGTCTTAGATACTTAGTTCAGTGGCCTCAGATACATTTACACTGTGCGCAAACATCAGCCCCACCCCCACACAGAACACTGCCAGCTTCCCCAACTGAAACGACATGCCCACTAGACACTAACCTGCCACTCTGCCTCCATGCCCATCTCCCACCGTCTACTGTACTTCCTGCCTCTGTGAATCTGACAACGCTGGGACTCACATAAGATGAATCATACAATATCTGCCCTTTACTGACTGCCGTATGTAACTAGCAAAATGTTTTCAAGGTTCATCCCATTGAAGGATGTGCCACATTTTCCTTTCTAAAGCTGTATTTGATTCTGTGTACCTATGTGTATATACACGTACATACACAATATGCATATTTTGCTTATTCATCCATTGGTGGTTACTTAGGTTATATCCATTCTTTGGACAACACAATAAGTCCTGCAGATGTAGCAGCTGTATGTGCAAGAGCACGGAACGGATATATCTATCCTAGGTGAGTGGGCATGGAAGAATTCTTGAGGAAATAGGGCTTGAGCTGAAAGACCTGTTGCTAATTATTTGATATCAGTCAGATAAAGGAAGGGACAAGGAGATTGGGTAGGGGAACTGAGTTGGGGGAGACTCTCCTAGGTAAAGGAAGAGAGCCGAGGGTGGTACTTAGGGTGTTGTGAGTCTGTTCTCTGCATATCATCCCTACATTGTGTCTCCAACACACCAGCCTTGCTTGCACAGATTGATGAAATATCACCTACTGGCTTATTTCATTAGAAATCCTCTCTCTGCTTTGCCTGTTAGGCCACCAGGAGAGAATCACACACACGTGTGCCTGAGGTGGGGTTGCTACCCCATGATGTGGCTAACTGCACCGTGGGGATAATCAGCTGTTGACCGGACAACTGGCCCATCTGTGCTGCTGTGGAAGGGGGTATGGAATTCATCTTCCTCTCCCAGTGCCTGATGCACAGTAGGAACCCGGTAAAGGTCTGATAGAAAAATTCCATCTTTAAAGAGGGAAACAAGACAATAAAGCAAACAACATCTCCAAAGTGCTTGTAAGACTCAGAGTGAGATATATGCCTGCTGTAACACTGAACTCTAATTTTCCCAGTGAAGTCCTTCCATATGAGTTCATGAAAAGGCACTAAGGCAGATCTGTGCATAAAGTACTCAGAAGTTAGAGAAATGGTCTCATGAGGTTTTACATTCACCCAAGTCTTTGGATGCCCTCATCCGTGCGAAGCCACTGAGATGCACTGGGCAGCCAAAAAGCAATTATAAGGACCATGGGGACAGTGCTGAAATCCCACTGCCTGTGAGTCTGTCCCAATCCAGGCTATGCCCTGTGCTCCTTGAAGCTCATTCACAGAAATTGTGTGTAGAATGAAGGACTCCAGAGGGGGTTCATTCATCTGTTTGTATTGTACCACCTTTCTGCTTCCATCACAGTAAAAAGAAGACCCAGTGCCAGAGAGTATTTCATTACACATGGAGAAGTATTCCATGAACCCCCTTTCTGTATTACTGTATCCAAAGAACTGGTGGTCTCCCTCTCTAGCTCATGATGAAATGATTCCCCCCAAATCATACAGAATTATGTGAAAGAACAAATATGTAGATAAACAAATATGCATGAAGAAGTATGTTATTGAGCTATAATATTTAAAATCATGTACTAAAGTTAAGTCAGAGATATTTAAAGTAAACTATAGTATCAAAAGGGTTAAAAGTTGTGGGGTGTTGTCCCAGCGCTCGGGTGGGATGGCAGAGGCAGGCAGATTTACTTGAATTCAAGGCCAACCTGGTCTACAAAGTGAGTTCCAGGACACCAAAAGCTACACAGAGAACTCCTATCTCAAAAATAAAAAAAAAATAGTTTAAAAAGTTATTTTTATATTCCAGGTGAAGAAAAACATAGTGAAACAGACATCTGGGAGAACAACTTTTCAGAATGAAAATTGACCAAAGAATTAAGATCTAAAGTCTTAGAAAACACATACATGCCAAGCCACTAATTCCAGATTTTAATTAAGAGAAGTAATCAGATATAGAAAAAGATGTGTTCAAAGATATAGATACAACCTGCATGGGCTGACAATATGGTGTGCTTTAAATTACAATAATTATGAGTGTCTCATATGCTATGATGCTTCCATGGCTGACAAAAACTATAGAAATGAGAAATATTCAATATGGAAACTTGCAGATAAGTAACAATGTACATTATAAAGCAGCATGTATAATTAATTATAATCGCACCTTAAGATTATATTCATGTAAACTATTAACTGCATTTCTCCTTGCTTATGCCATTCTTACACTCTGTAACTTTTCTACAGTAAGTATATCTTCCTGCAGAGACGAGAAGACCTCGGATGTAAACAAGTACGATGCTCCATCAGTTACAATCATGTGCCTCTGGACCAGCAATTCACCTCTCTGAGCTTCAGCTCCATCATGAATAAAACGGCACGTGTAATGTGCACCTTGTAAGGCCAGTGTGAGCATCAGCTGTGAGAAACAAAGTGAATGCAGTTTGAAACCTATAAAGAGATGTGTGAACCTAAGAGTTTTGTTTTTGTTAATCACAGTAGTACATGAAGAAGGTTTTAAGTGTGTGGGGGGCTGTACTGTAGGATATGGTTAAGGGGGGGGGTACCACGGGCGTAGACTTTGACAGCACAGAAATAAACATGAAAGAGTGTGCATGTCTATTCACAGGGGTAAATATATCACAGCCCAGAGTCTGAGTCACAAGGTGATGCATCTTTGTACCAGGGTCTCAGACACTCTGGTCGGAGCCATTTGTGTAGAAGACGAACTACCTCCCTCTCAAAAGCGAGGTTAGGGCTGTCTTGAGTTTAGAAAATGGCCAGCACCATCTTTCCCCCCCCCCAAATTTTAAATACACAATTTCCAGATAGTCTGCACATCTTTTAGACATCATAAAAAATGCAAACCTCAGTCTCTTGAGGTGCTAACATTTGCTATTTAAATAGTGAGGCCGTGCTTCCCTGGTAATTTTTTTTTTCAATTTAAAAAGCTCTCGATTTTCTAAATAGTTTAAGAAGTCAAATGTATTCTAGAAGGCAAATCTCTGAGCGATGCAACAAAGGAAGCTGGAGAGGAGGCAGGGTGCTGGGGTCACTCCTACAGGGAGATTTCGCTGAAGCCACAGTACAGTCGCTGCCTACAGCTGACATGGCTGCACACTGCATCTGATCGGGGGTTCAGAGGACAGACTGCGAACCCCCAGGCTTGGGACTGATCTAGGAAGCATGAGGCTTCTGTTGTCAGTGCTGTAGCGCACAGTGTGGTTGTGAGGACAGAACTCGTCCATATGCAGTTTGCTCCACACGTGGCCACAGCACGCACCGTGTATTGCTCCTGGTCATCTCTCACCTCCTCTACAGCGCCACAGAACAGACTTTACCCTCTCAACCCTTGATCAAACCATGTTTTCACATGCTCCAGGACCCAGGGTGCCGGACATAAAAGATCTGGTACTGAGACTTAATGGCCCTGAAGGAGATCTCTCCATGGCCAGGCAGGGCAGGACAAGTAGCAGAGGCAAGACTCACATGCCGGAGGGTTTTTCAGGCAGAGCTCCTATCCTGTAGGACTTTGTACTGCACTATTAAGACAGTCCTCAACACAGAGGAGCTCAGCAAATGTGAGTTTCTTCCTCAAGTCTTTTCTTTCTTGTTACTTTATATAATTTTCTATACTTCTTTCATAGCAAATTATATGTTACAACTTATAAGTGCTAAACAGCCGATGGCTTCTTAGGAGATCCTCAGAAAAAGGCACATCTATGTACATGTGTGGGAGAGGAGGAGGAAAGGGAACTGCAAGCCGAATGGATACTGAAAAGATGGCAGCAAGATCATGAATAGCAGACCCGACATGGGATGTGTCGCATGCAGATTTTACGAATACTCCTGTTCATAAGGATCCCTGCACAGCCAGAAGAAAGTGAGTCTCATTCATGATACTGCATTTTTTTTTTTGACCTGAGAGATAATCACTGAGAGGTCTATTCAGAGCTCTAAGGTCTATGACATGACTAGACAGGGAAGTGAAACAGGGCCTTCATGGCTTGTACAAGAAATTCAGGACAATTCCAAAAACACCTACTGGATGCCAAGGAAATGCCAGGAGGCCAGAGATATAATGCCCAAATCATAGACCTGCCTCCAGGTCAATAAGAGTCTAGCACTTTGGTTTGCTTTGTTGAAACTCTTCCTACAGTTCATATTGAAAATAATAGGCCATGAAATTATGTTTTATATATTAGCATGGTTGTTCCTATTCTGCAGAAAAGCAGAGAAAAGTCTAAAAACATGTATTTAAACTAACCTCACTGTAAATCCTGGAAGTAAACACGTATACAACACCACAAGTGTTGAAAAAGTACACCAGGCAACGATGGACAAGTTCTGCTCCAGAGGTGTCTAAGCATCAATGCTTGCCATTTTCTCACCTTGGTTTTCTTGTTACAGTGAGCAAACTGACGCCATACGAAACAACATGGTGGGTGAGGCACCATGTCGTTATCCTAGCTTAGACACCTTGACAATGCTCGGCCTCCGTCTGAACCTTACTGTCATCTTCTACTGAAAGGGAGGTGATACTTCCATTTTGCAAGATCATTTTGAAGATTGGGTAGTTAATTACTTCTCGCATACTTCAAAGGAGAACACGAAGCTGCTAACGGGTTCCAGGATTCAAAGTTTGAAATGACACGCGTGTAAAGCGTTTACAGGAAGATCTAGGAAACGGAAAGTGTGATCATCATTATCACCACCTCAATTAACACTCTGCTGGTTGCACTATGATAACCCATGCCCTCGCAGTGGAGTGACAGTTAAATTCATGTCTCCTAGTAGCAAATCCAGATATGTCCCCACAATATCAATCACTTAAGGCCACAGGGGCTCCAGTGGTCGCCGCCCTTGTCCACCTGGCTGTAGGCTCCTCCCTGCCATCTCCACAGACGGAACTCCCTTCCAGGAGGTGGGTCTCTTGTTGTTCCCCTACCATGACTCCAGTCTTGCCACTGTGAGGATACATTCTTTTGCTGCAGCCAGCATCATGAACCCTTTTGTCAGTGAACCCACTCCTGCACAGCACTTGGCAGAAACCCTCGTCCTATCAGTACTGGGTCTAATCACAGCGTCGCCCTTTGAGTGCACATAGCCCTTGCAGGGAAAGTGTTCCGGAACATGCAAGTACCTGTTAAATACCAAGACGTGGTCACAGAAGATGAGTTTCAAATTAAAATTCAAAATAAATGGAGGGAGACAGAAAAATAAGCAGTAAGCCTCAAATAAAACAATCAGCCAGTCACTGGGACAAAAGGAGCGCAACTGGACAGCTCTGATTTATCAGGTGGATGGCTGCCAGAATTCAGAGGAGAACCTCAGAAAAGTCTTTCTGCATTACAGGTGACCCTCAAAGTTACAGGAAGCTCCTGTAACATACTGAGATTGGTGATTTATAGAAACCACATATCTAGGAAGGGCAAGAGAGATGCAGGGGGTGGGAGGATGTTCGACCTTCCTTACTACTGTCCCTTTGTAGAACTGATTATTTCTAGGAGACGGCAGATTTGCCGATGTCTACTGTATCTTGCCAGTCTCCTTACGCTAGGATGTAAGCCCCACATGGGAGGAACCCTCCTTTGGTTCACCAAATGTATCCAAATCCCTGCCGGCATCTCAGAGAACCCAGTAGGTATTCAATAAATACCTTTTCATGAATAAATGCATACAAATGTAACAGTGGTCAAGTGACCTCATCTTTATCCTGAAGTCACCATCAACTCTCCTGTAAAATGGGGAATAATAACATTCAACGAAGATACATATTGTCAGAGTCAGTGAGAAATGCAGGGACCTGTGTCTGGCCAGGCAGGCTCAATAAAAGACAGGAATAAATAACACTTCCTTTGCCTGTCACACCAAAAGACCAATGGTCAAAGTAACTGGAAATGAAGACACAGAGGCCTCCACCTGGTTCTTACCCTGCTGTTCTTAAAGGTCTTCCTGGCCCATCTATGGAGAAGGATGAAAAATCTGAACAATAACAATTACCCATGAGGGCCTATGGACTAGATACCTTTTTACTTTTTCTGTCTGAGATAGCCGACCCATTCCATGGCTACACTGTAATTTTAACCTGAGCCCCTGAGATTATTTGTCTCCCATAAACCTTCAGTGCCAGGGTCTATCTGCATGATGACGAGTCCGAGGGCAGTATGGCTTCTCCACTCGTGAGCCAATGAACATCCACCTGCTTGTTAGAGGCCCTGAGCAGCAGAACAGGGGACATACAAGCACCTCCAAGGTGGAGAGAGCATGGGCCTTAGCACTCCACGGATCTAGAGCTCACTTATACAGCTGCTGGATATTTGCTTTTATGAAAACTGCCGAATCACTCCAACCTCAGTTTTCTCATCTGTCTAATGGGAATAATTTAGTTGTATCATAGGACTGAATTAAGTATTATATCCTTTTTCTCCTTAGAGAACAAGTTTGATGAGTGATCCACTGAAGGAAAGGTGAATTTTCTGAGTTAGACAATCTAATTGAAAGATTCATAGTCTTCTAGGTACTGGAACTATACTCAATTTTTGCTTCTCTAAATTATTTTTCAGATATATATATAACAACATATCTGAATTATCTTTTAGAGATATATGTAACAGCAATTAAAAGAAAAGGAGGCCATGAATTTGAAAGCAAGTGAGGTATACATGGAAAGGTTTGGAGAGAAAAAAGAGAAGGGGAAATGATGAAATTATACTATAATCTAAAAAAAATATTTACAAAACAATTCTCAAATAAGACATCAAAGAGCTAAAGAGGCCCAGTTTTCCTTCTTAGACAACCGGTTTCCATGACATTCGACACATCCGGGGTAGCTCTGGGGCCTGTGGAAGCCCCGGATACGGAGAATGAAGGAGCTGATTTTGAGCAGGCTGGTGTGGAGATGCTCTCTCAGACACTTCTACAAATAATTCGCGAGGAGGCCTCAGGTGTCCCTCCTGCTTATGTGCTAGACTTCTTCCTCTGTAAATGAGGAAGAAGGCTCAATTTAAGCGTTTAAAGGCTCTTCTGTCCCTGACACCTGAGGCTGGTCAATTCTGAGCTGTACAAACCAGGCTTTCTATATTCATTGCACTGCAAAACCAGATTCTTTCTTAAGTGCCATCCTGGCATCTAATATTCAGCCCGGACAATTATATATTCTTTTGTTTGCTTTTGACACAGGTTGCTGTGCACCAGGGGCTGGCCTCAAACTATGCATCTAAGATGGACCTTAAACTTCTGGCTGTCCTTCCTCCACCCTCCTCTCAGCACTCAGCACTGAGTATGAGTGCTGAGAACTGAATTCAGGACTTCATGGATGCTAGGCAAGTACTCTAACAATGGTGGAGCCTGAAAAGGGCAAAGCTATCAAAGAAGAGAAGCTAATGGTGGTTTCCAAGGACAAAGTGAGTTAAAGAAAATCGTGGATTGCCTTCAAGATACAGGGAGTATGGTGGATGAGGAGGCTTTGGAAACAATGTAAGATACAGAGGAGAAGGAGGCAGGACACACATGCACATGTGCACATGCATGCACACACATACGTCTTCTGATCATGACATGGCTGTTGTACTCAAGAACTCCCAGCAACTGTCATGACCTGAACAGGGCTGAGTCAGCCAGTATTTCATCATCAGTGCAAGAGCCCTACCTCTTAGTGGTTGCTGTGGGGGTCATGTCATTCTGTTCAGTGATGGAGTGGCTCATGATTCATCAAATAACCTCCCACCCATGCTCACACAAGCAACACTAATTACACTCATCAGGTCATGCACAAAATAAGACATAAAGTAGGATGGGGTCTTCCTGAACAGGGAGGGTTTCATTGGAAGAGGGAGGGGAGTGAGATGAGGAAATACTGAAAAGAACTAAATTCCTTATATAAATGTATGAAATGGTCAAGACTACCTTTTAAAAATTAAAAAAAAAAACAGTTGTAGAGATGCTGCTCATAGGACACAAATTCCTCCTAACCATGCAGAATAAGATCTTAAGAGGAAGTATACAACAGGGTGACAATGATGATGTTCAGGATTTCACTCTTAACCCTGGTCCCTTGGTGTGCTGGTTAGTTTCAACAGAAGGTACTTGGGGACAGGGAGATGCCATATTCTCCTTGCTATTCAAGAACGGAATCTTTCAAGAAGAGCCATGCAGGCCTGTGTTCCTTCCGTTTCGTATCAACCAAGGAATATTAGGCTCATTCCACAGAGAAGAGACTGTAAGGCAAACTCCATAACCAGAGCTCAGTCAAACTTTGTCCCCTGCTTCTGCCTCAACTTTGGATTCATTCATCCCCTCCAGCAATTGCTTCTCGGCCTTTCCAATTGCCTCCAGCTTTACCCCCTATAATGAGAAGGGGAGCTTCTCCATCTCACTGGCTGATTTGGCACTCACTTTCCCAGATGTCCATGTGCACATAACTATTTTGCTTGTCTTTCTGCCAGCTGGCTATTGTCAGGGCATTGTTTCTCCAGGCTCAAATACTGACCGACAGCAGAGGGTAAAGAATGTGTTTTCTCGCCCCTTCAATAGGGCATGATCAATGTCTGCAGGCTTGAAACCTTCAGAAAGTAGGTCTTTGTTCTTAGCATGTTTCAGTATACAAGTTTTTTTCAAAACATCATGTTGTACAAACAAAATATATTTGATTGTACAACTTAAAATGCTAATCTTGAAAAGAAACATTGCTTGCTATCCACACAGCTACTCGGGTAGAGAACCAAGGCACTGTGGATCTACTGCTTACGTTCCTCCATGGTATCATGTTGCTGAAGTTAGGCAGGTGCTGACTGGATTTTACTGGTGAGGACTGTGAACCCAGGGCCTGCCTCTCCCCATGTTTATCCCCCCCCCCCATGGCCTTCCCACTTCAAAGACTGGAGTGAAGACTGTGTGTCTGGATTTCTCTCACTTTAATTCCAGGATGTCTTTAATTCCTTTAAGTCTTAGCTACATCTCTTTAGATCTTTCTATGTCTCTTTTATCAAATGAAAAGCCCATTTGTTCCGACCTTTGATGTTAATTGTATCACTTTCTCCCTTTATATTCACAATTCTTCAGCTTTTCAGTTATTCGTATATCTGAATGTCTAGCCTCTAGATTTCGTTTTCGGGCTGGTTCATTTCCACAGTTGTGGAATGAAAGAACAAATGAATATACGAGTTAAAATGGTCAAGATATGTTTTAATCAACCTTATTTAGCCCCCAATTCTCTTTTTAAAAAATAACATATATTTTAATATCATAATTATAACATAAAGGAAATATAATAAATATTTTCTGATTTTAAAATAATATGAAGTTCTTTTCTTGTGGTGTCAATAGTTGAATCTAGGGCTTCCCATATGCTAGGCAAGCACTCTAGCATTGAGCGCTATCCCCAGCCCATAAAATAATGTGAATTTCTTTGTATAAGTACCTAGTTACAACTACAATCGAGGAGTATGATAACACAGACACGACATATATTCTCTGCTCTTATCAATAAACTTGGGTTCAAGAGAACACAGAACTCATAACACTGACACTCCTTTGTTTAGAGTAGACTAACAAAGAAGGGCTGGACAAGCAACAGCACAATGAAAGCAAGAGCCATCTAAGGGATGGCTGGAGTGGGGGCAAGTGACATGAAGGATGGGCAGCGCAGGGATGAGTGACTCAACCCTGATGAACAAGGGCAACGGATGGCTTTCTAAAATCACGGGCAGTCTTGCTGAGGTCACGACAAAACAAAGCCCGTGCTTTTCTCCCACGTCAGATCTGGAAAATTCCCTATTGTGAATATGGCATAAAAATTCCTAGCTGATTTGTAAAACTGAACTAGGTTTGTGATTCAAGTCATTACAGACAGGTTTCTCATCTACATGAATGTCTGGCAAGACATTTGAAAGCCGTACCACACAGGAAAATATCTTATGTTGTGTACATCTGTCCTGAGTACTGTGAGGACGTTTAGCAGTTAGTCCCTCACAATTCAGTTTCTGCATTACCACCCCTCCCCCCAAGAACTGTGACTGGAAAAGGAGCCATGCACAGAGAGACAAGCTGAGTCTGTTGGAAAAACTCAGGGCTAAAAGAAAGAAAATAGTCTATGTGTTGTTTAAGCCGACTTTGAAATAGACTTCAGCTGTAAATGGTAACTCTGAGGTAGTCCGCAAACTGCAAGAACCGTTAGGGTCGCACGAGACTGGATTCAGTCGCCACAAGCCATACCATCACATTTGGAGTGCAGCTACCAGCATCCGTCTCGGTAGAATCTTATTGGAGGAGGTAATAGCACTGTCTTTGAGGGTTTTTGTGTCCCGCTCCCCAGCCCTTTACCTTCCTTACAGTCGTTCTCCCTGAGACGAGCCTTCACCCTTGACCTCTGCTGCTCTTCCTGAGCATGCTCAAAAGGCTCCGTCTGAACTGACTGGAAACAGCCCTATTTTTGATGAAGCACAACTAAGGTGACACTTCGTTTACTCAGAGAAACTTAGTCAGCCCTGAAACTCAAGTGCAGCCGTTGTGGTCAAACTGCCGCTACCCATCTATCATGAGGGTTTAGTCCTCAGCAATTCTCCACCTCTCACTTGCTATGCTCTACTTATTCCGCATGCATTTGTGGTTTTTAATCACCCTGTCACTTTGTTTCTGCGGCAATAAATATTACCTGAACCTGCTTTGTGAGAGCCACCATGAACCACACAGACAACAGAGATGAACAGGAAGATAAAGCCTTATTTATCTGTGCGTGTATAGAGGCACCCAATAAGCGCATCCTGCAGGAAATAAAGAATAAACACGCATACCTCTGCTTTGAGAAAGGTGTGTACTTATAGACGCTATTCTCCCTTTCCTGGCACCTCCACGTCATCTTTTCAATCAACCCCCTTGCTGCCAAATCAGTGTGTCCTTTCCCGCGAGGACTGTCGGGAATATTCTAGGCAAAGCTGGGCTTTAGTCCCTGAGCACGGACAACTTTGTTCATGTCTGCGCCTTGACAGCTGTCAGTTCACTTTGTGAGACTGGTTTTGCACTATGCTCTGAACGCCTTAGGGGTGAGGGCCATGTCTTATTCATCTTTAAATCCCTAGGAACCAGAGCCACACATGGCACAGACAGGCTTCCAAGAGGCTACTGGCTAATCACCTGAGAGTCAAACTGTCAACATTCTGTCTGCCCACAACATACCATGGGGAAGGCAACACAGCTTTATCTCCACAGCTTTCAACTCCATTCAGGACACGCCAGAATAAAAATGATGGTGACAATCAGACCGAGGTCATGTGAATTTGATCTCTTACATATTAAAAGAAATCATCTATAAAATTAGGCATGTTACTGTTAGTTCTACTCCTTGCCATTATTAGGGTTCCTGCACCAGGCTGCGTGATAGTGCATCCTGATTTTGTTACTTATTAGCTGTGCGGCTGAGACTACTGGCTCTAAAATGGCCCACTTGCAAAATGCCAATAATAACAGCAACTACTTCACAGAATGAGATGTAAGGTAGCATTTGAATAGCTGTTGATTCATTCAGAGTAAAATCCGTATGTGGTTGGAACGAGAATGTTCCAACACTGTGACAGGCTGATGCCGACTACTAAGCTCCATCCTAAGAAACAGACTCATCTTTAGGATCTTATAATATTTATGGTTTTTATGGCATAAGTTATAATGATTCTGGAGAATAAAATCTTAAGCAGAGAGAAAGAGTCAGTGATGGTCTCAGAGATGGAAGAGTGCTCAGGGTCGGAAAGTTTGCTCTAGGTTTACACCCTCGGTCAGGGACACTCATAGCAGTTCAGTTTCTTCCTCTGAAAGGAGACTGACAGCCTCCAGAGCGTCCCCAGGCAGCCCTGAGAACGATGGACATATTGCTCAACAACTCCGTCCAGCTCTAGATGGGCTCCCGTTCCTAGGGCTAATAACAGAAAGGCAATGGATGGCATCTCTGCCTTCTCGCCGATCCCTCTGATAGATTAGCTATGTCTTAGGTGCGTGAATACGAACAGCTTACAACAATGATTTATCCCCCCCCCCAACATGATAATAACAATACGAAATTTATTCATGGAAGGGATCAGGAGTTCTTTGAGATTCAAGACAGGGTGTAAATTGCTGCAAAGGGTCTTTTTAATTGGGATCAAAACATTTTTGACAATTTTAGGTTTTGAAAATTCTAGCTATTGTCATGTTTTTCAGCAAATGTTTCTCTTCTTAGCTTAAAAAAAAGTATAGTCAAACGAGGGCAAAAATACTCAGAGGGAAAAAAAACCCAACAGCCGTGATTTGTCATTCTAAATGACACAGTCTAGCTTTCCATTTCCTCAACGTGAAGATCCCAGCATGCACTGCACTTCCAGTCCCTTGCAGCCCAGGGTAGAGGTTCAGAACAGGCTGCGCAGTCTCCCAGGGAAGGTTTTCGAGTAGAAAACGCCAATGGTTCTTACTTTCAGGGGAAGCAGAACCTTAAAATTCAGCTCAGAAATTAACAGACATGACTTTGTTCTATATTTCTTGCTTTATTTGACTCCTTCACAAGATTCTATCACCATGTGTAGTCTTATTGCCCCCCGTGATGGCGAAATCGCTCATTCTGTTTCAGTATTGAGCAGTTCAACTTTCTTATCGATATACTAAAATTGCCTTTTAGAAACTTCCAGCAAGGAGCCCGATTTTCATTCTTAAGGTCACGCGGGACAAGTTGACTGCTTCGGTTGAACAGCTTTTTGGAGTTTGCACTTCCGATTTAAACAAACGCAGCCCTGGGCTGCCGAGAAGGGTTAACAATTAAGGGGACACATTGTCCTAGTAGAGGACCTGGGTTTAAGTCCCAGCACCCATATAGTGGTTTGCAACCATCAGGAACTGCAGTTTCAGGGGATCTGCTGCCTGACCTTTGTGGGTATGTGGTGCCCAGACATACATGCAGGCAAAACACACACAAATAAATCAGTAAATCTAACAATAATAATAATGATGGTAATAATAAAATGATAAAACCGCAATTCTTTTACCATTTTTCCAGGACTTATGTTATGGTGTATTAATATGGGAAATCTACAAAAGCTGGATGCACCAGAAGCCTAGTGGTAACCACACAGAACTGCCACAGGCTAAGCTGGAGAGCAAACATATAGCTCTGTCTCCTTTTCTGATTTTCTACCAATGACAGGACACTTTTCCCCCACCAAGTCAATTGCTTTGGGGCTCATAAATTTATTTTACTGTTTTCTTATACAAAGAACTAAAAACAAATACTGCTTCACAGTTTGATGCTAGAGGAGGTATATAAAAGCTAAGACTGTAAACCACCCTTCTTCCTTGGTAAACATTTAAGGTATTAGATAGCTACCTGGGTGGAGTCTATTTGATGGAACAGCATGGCATAGGGGAGGAGTAGCAGCAAAGCCCAAAATATGGTCCCCAAACAAGAAAAAAATACCAGATACCCCAAGCTCCTGCTTCTGCCTCTGTCTCTTTGAACACGCTGGTTGTTATGGTAGCAGACAGAGCTGGAAATTGGAAGGAATTAGAGATGATGTCATACTATTGGGGCATCTAAAGCACTGCATAAGTATCTCTGATGCTTCACCTGATCATTTGGCTCCCCTAGAGTGCTGAAGGACAGAACTCTTCTTAAAGTTTTTGCATACCTAAAGTTCTCCACTTCTGGGCTATAGGATTCCAGAGGTCAAGTGTGTGCTGAGAAGATCTGGCTAGGATAGTTCCCAGTCCCCCATCCCTGCCCTGGTACCTGGTCTTGACCATCAGGATAGACGCTGATTTGCCAATATTTTCAATTGTTTTCAATATAAGATTCCAGGATGGGCACAGATATCCAAAAGTATAATCTTTCTGAGAAAAACATAAACTCTCAAGTTCTGAAACCACAGTTTGAGGAAGACAGTGAAGGCTCACACTGGGCTCTTAGACCCGCTAAATTCCAGTCCGTTTTCTACTGACTTTTGTGGCGTCATCCTAAACTCCCAACCACAAAGGCGTCAGCAGACAGTCCCATCTTTTCCAATAATATAGAGGTTAATTGTATTGATTTTCTATTCAGGGCAACCTGAGGTTAAATCTATACTCTGCCTCCTGAACACTACCTTGTAAATACTTTTCAGTTTTCCATAAATCATGCTGTTTTGAGATAGTCAAAAGCCTTTCTGGCTGGGGAAGCACTCAGCAGGGCTAGCAATTCTCTAGAAACAGCAAAGAGTCCAGCACGGACTATGTTGTTGATTGGCGGACAAACTGACCAATCCAGTGTTGTGGGATATTCGATCACACTGTGACACTCCAAGACTGATAATAAAGTTAACCTCGAACCAGGAAGTGGAGTCAAAAACAAGCTGACTGCAATTAGCCATAGAGATTTTGGAGGACCCAATATAGGATGGAGAGACACAGGAAGGAACAGGGAGGGGCTTGGAGAGATTCCCAGGGTTTTCCAGCTAAAAAGTGTGGAGAGGGTCAGCTGATCCTTCCTCCATCGCTTTCTTGATCTATCAGGTTTTCAGCTCAATATTTGACTCGTGAACTTTCATTGGTAATAGGGCAATTTAGATGTACACTTCAATCCAGAACCAGGCATTCTCTCCAGCTCATATCCCACTGAAGAAAATGGGCCCTGCTTTAACTACTCCAGAGCCACCAAGCTACGGCTTAGAGCCAGAGGGAATGATTCATAATAGGCAGCTCCGAACTGTCCCCTCGCCCTGCATTGCATTTCCTGAGAGAATTCCTGTCAAGACCATGGTCTGAGGTCGAAGAGGCCTGTCCACTGCTACCTTCTGGTCTTTGGCTGCCCTCGTGTCTTCCCCATGTGGCCCTGTGTGGTGTGCCCTGCTTCCTTTTGATGACTTGTTACTGTAGTCAAGTTTTCTTTGTTGGCTTTTTCTGGAGCCTCTCCCGGCCATAGAAGACATATCTCGCTAACTAATTAAAAAAACAAAAACAAAAACAAAAACAAGCAAGCAAGCAGGTGAAGTTAGGACAGCCAGTAAGCCTAAAAGGTGACAGGCATCCCAGCCAAGCAATCGTTTGCCAAAATGCAGGAGCTCTAATTGGTCCCTGCCACCCCTTGTTTTCTGAAGGTTGTGCCCAGTGTTCTGTCCTTGACATCTTCAGCGGTAAAACAGGGACGATGATGCCACCCAGTTTTTGGATAGTCAGGATGGTTCTATAACCTGGAACTTATAAAAGGCTGAGGATGCCTGGAACAGGATACACACTGGATGAAGTAGTGCTTGGGTTTGGCTATGGTTTGAACTCTTGTGTTCTCCAAGGTTCAGATGTCAAGGGTTAGTCTTTAGGATGGCAATGTCGGAGATGGTGAGAATCTTTACAGGGTAGAGACTCCTACGTAACCCTTTCTTTAACTGTGGCTATGCCCTCAGAAGGAGCTGTGGGATGCTAGTGCCCTGCTGCCTCCCTGTTTCCAGGTGTGCTCTCTGGCTCTCATGCATACTCACACTGCCAGGATACTCTACACTAGAGGGTCTTCCCCTCTGCCAAGCTAATGCCATAGGTCTGACTTTAAGCTTCAAAAACTGTCGTTAAATAAGCCTCTCTTCTGTATAAAGTCAGCTTGTCTCCACTGCTTTACCACAGTATCTGAAAAGAGCAGTTAGAATTATTGTATGTTCATCACAATGAAACCGAATAAAGCACATAAAATGTAGGAGGCACTGGATAAGTGCATGCTTTTATTACCAGTTATTTTTACTGTATTAAAATATATATTGCAAAATTTACATGAACTCTTCTAAAGTATATGGTCCAGTGCCATTGAGCATATTCATACTTTCTTAAAGTTTTGTATTTATTTACGGGCATGTGCGTGCAATGCACATATATTCTTGTGTGTGCAGTGCTTATGGAGGCCAGAAGAGGGTGCCAGATCCCTGGGAGCTGAAGTTATAGGCACCCCCTTAGCACATGGGTGCTGGGACCAGAACTCTGGTTTCTGCAAGAGCAGTATGTGTTCTTGTCTGCTGAGCCATCTTTCTGCCTCTCACTCATGTTTATTCCCCCCCCAAAAAATCACTATCACCTGCTCTCTAGATCACTTTCAAACCAAGCCCCATGCTATTACAAAACACTTCCCATCACTAAGCTCCCTAAGCCTGGCAGCCATCAGCACATCTAGGACTCCAGGATTTTGAATATTCTAGATTCATTTGTTCATCTTGTGTCTAGCTTATTCCACTCAGCGTGTTTTCTTCAAGGCCCACCCACCCAGACTGCAGCCCTTGCAGACTCTCCTGGCACGTGTAGGCTCCCCCGCATCCCACTGGAGCCACAACCGCATTTTGTTTATGCACTGGCTAACTGGGCCTCTCCCATTCTCTGATGGCTGTGACTATGTTTATGACCAAGATCCCTTCTACTTGTCTTTATTTAGAAGTAACTTCACTACAGTAGTTTTCTCTAAGAAAACGCGTTTTAACACCTAAATTATCATCTTTCCATCCTTGCGTTACGAGTCCAAACAAGCAAGAGACAATAATAACACAACATGATCGAGGTCAAATCATATGGCTGGTTGGAGTACTGCTTATAAATTGCCTGGTGCGTTATCTTTGCAAAGTTCAAAGGAGGTGATGCATATGGAGGTGTTTCCTGAGCTGTGAAACACTGAATGAATAAAACAGAAGAAAAAAAAACATCTGGCTTTCTCAGGCATGAGGTCACAGAAAGCTTATCTGTTTTTCCTCAATGACTAAGACTAACAGTGGTGGGTGAGTTCCAGCGATGAGCCTGAGAGTCTGGTGCAGCTGTGAGTTTTTTGATAACACAAACCCCTTTCTTGGGTGGGTTCAATAAACTTGCTAGTCTTCACTGTTCCTGGTTAGAGAATGATGGTTTCTTCCTATCTTTTCTTACTTTCCTGGTTTTTTTTTCTTTTTTAGATTAAGAACTCTATTTATTTATTCATTAACATCAACTGTAAGCAGTGACAAGTCAAACTGAAGAGTCTGAGGTTTTGACCAAGTCCAAAACCAACATGTGCCTCCCTCACGTGTGTGGCACTGAAGATACCAATGCATATACAAGTTTAACGCAAACTGCCACGTGACCACTGCTCTTCGGAGCTCATCAATCTCCCGTTAGATGAGTGGGATAGCGTGACACTTAGACCACAATTAGAGCAGAGGAAGCATGGGGCACTAATGCTGTGGCCGCGTCACGCAAGAGGCTTGCCTTTTGATGGACGATCATAGCTGATCAGGTTTGTCAGTGGCTTTATGTGTTTTTATGCTTGTTTGATATTCCTGCCCAGACAGACGAGGCTTGTAGTGGCACATCTGTCAGTGGATTCAATGTCATATCGCCGTGTGACTCTTTCACTTACCCCCGTCTTCTCATCAAAGATTTTGATGCCTCCAAAGGAGATGGTTAAAAAGATTTTCTGTTTGTGTTCTCCTTTGGAACGAGCGCCAGCAACAACACCCTGTTGACAGGAAGAACATGGTTTTTACTTTAGTATTTTCATTTGAAAACTCCCTCTGGTCCAGAGGCATGTCAGGCAGCATCAGCTGGAACCACCAATCACACACACCCTTCCTTTGCCCTCCCATGGGTCTCTCCATCCTGTTCTCGCATCTGCTTTATGTTTTGGGGTAATAGTGGTCTTGGCTGGTTTATCATGTAGTCAAGATGAACCTAGAAATCGGGAATGTCTACTTTGTGCTGCAATACATGGCTCAGAGTTAGGATAGACTACTTGAGATGGAAACAATATGAAACTCATAGTAACAGCTGTGTTGGGCTTTTATATTGAATATGGATTTAATATTTTACATGAAGTAAGTTACTCAGCAAAGTCTCAAATATTATATTTTTATACTTTAGGAAATATTGTTGTATCTTTGTATGAATGAATTCTAGATATTATAACAAAGCAAAGGTAGGGCTAGGCCCTACCTTATCCCCTTCTTCCCCCACCTTTCTTGGCGAAACATGATTATAATAATTTATGACTGACACTTGTAATTTTTACTCAAAAACATTTATATTCTCCATTATCCTTCCCTTGTCATTCTTGTACTTTGGGGTAAAACACATACTAAGTACAATCATTATTCCCTCCTGCCCAGATAGTTTATAAACTGAAGATACATACACGAGCCCACAAGGAGGTAAACCTCACGGAAGGTAGAGACATTACTTTGTTCTCTGTCTAGCCCTAGTGCTTAGGACATCTTCCTGTTCCTACCGGTGGGGCAGCAGGTGCTCATCAGATGGCCATTAAATGAGTCTATACTACCCAGGGTTCACATGATTCAAGTAAACGAGTAAACCCATTTACTTTTAAAAGTTAGACTTTGTGGTGACAGCTACGGGTGAACGTGGACTTGCTACTAGAGCACACGAGGCGGGTAAAGTCCTTTTGCAGATTCCCACAGGTGCTGGGCTGCTATTTACCTCTCACTAAGAATCTCAAAGTCTCCATTCCTGCATCATTGTTTAAGATTAGGCTCAGCCCCCAGCAGTAGTGGCACTTGGCTTCGGGCATAGACAAATCTAAAACAACACTGACTTCACAGCTGTAGGAGGCCACAGTGCTTTGTGCTGTTCTCAGCACACTACGCTCCCAGAATTCACTTGGGGGATAACTGAGGATGGAGGAGACCTTTCAGTACAGCCAGAGGTACAAAGAGGGGCCTTGCTCAAGAGTCTTGGCTTTAGAGGGGATCCCAGGTGTCCATGGGGATGTCCCCAGCTAGGTACCTGGGCAGCAGGGGAGAAGGTGCCTGATCTAGCCTTGTCCCATAGTCACATTGAACGAATATCTTGATCATCATCATAGAAATTTCGTCCGATGGATGGAGATTGAGACAGAGACCCACATTCACATCAGAGCAATGGACTGAGCTCCCAAGGTCCAGTCGAAGAGCAGAAGGTGGGAGAAGATGAGCAAGGAAATTGGGACGGGGAGAGGCTGGTCCACCAACCGTGACAGTGTGCCTGATCTAATGGGAGCTCACCAAATCCAGCTGGACCAGGACTGAATGAGCATATGATCAAACCGGAATCTCTGAATGTGGCTGTCAATCGGGGCTGACTGAGAAGCCAATGATAATGGCACTGGGACCTATCTCTTATGCATGTATTAGCTTTTTGGGAATCTAGTCTATATGGATGCACACCTTCCTAGGCTGGGATGGAGGTGGAGGGCCTTGGGCTTCCCACAGGGCAGGGTACCCTGCCCCCTCTTGAGGAAGCAAGGGGAGGGAGGAGGGTTAGAGGGGACTGGGAGAAGGGGAGGAAGTGTAAATTTTTTTGAATGAAAATTAAAAGAATATAAAAAAAGTGATGAGGCATTACTGTAATGAGTATCATACAATTATAACCAACCATAAACTATTAATATTTGAATATCATGAAGTTGACTTAATGACAAATACTTTTTGAAATAGGTTACACATAAGTGCAGTAATACCGAAATAATGAATGCATTATATTAATAAAGACAGTATGTTTAAATGTTTAGATTAAAAAAAAGAGGGGCCTTGCTTATGAAATTGTGTGATTATCTTTACTTTGGATATTGGAAATCTTCTCCACCTTACAATACTTGATTATGCTCCTATTCTGGACAAAGGACTTCACAATAGCTCTATTTCCCCAAATAGAAGTTCTGTTTCTCATACACTTATGGTTCTGTTCTTGGCTCTCCAGGCTCTACCTTTGGGACTCATGAGCCCATAGTTTCAATCATTACTCTTCTACCCAAGGATTCTAAAAGTTAACTTTTTTAAAAGCCGGAGACATATGGCTACAAGGGAGTACCTCAGAGGTAGAAGAATGAAATCAAGCTGAAAAAAAAATAGATTATCCCCCAAACAGACTATGATACAACTGAGCACTAAGCTATTACATGTTAACCATGGGGCTTCTGGAGGTCTAGTTCTGAGTTCTAGGATAGAGTGTGGAAGAAATGCTTTAACTTCTCTGAACCTACATTTTATAGTTACAAAACAGAGAAACCAATCTCTAGCTATGTATGTAAAGGGGCCTCGCTGACTCTAAGCTGAAATGCAGCAATGGTCTGGCAGTGCATAAATGGTGGGCCCCTCATATTCACACACTGTCTAGAACCCCTGCAATGCAGGAGAAAATTCTCTAACAGGTGATGCACCAGCTTCAGTCTAACAAAGACAATCTTTTCTTTCTTTCTTTCTTTCTTTTCTCCCAGTTCTCATACAGTCTAATAGGTGCAAGTGGGCCTTTTTTCAAGGCTAAAAGGAATTTTGTACTTCTCTGTCTCTTTCCTGGGCAGGTGGCCAAATGCAGAATCGATCATTTATGTTTCTGTGCTTCTTACAGAAAAACCACTGGGAGCTGAAATGTCAACATTCTTCTCAGCAAGTTGCAAATAATGAAACACAATCGTCTGGAAACGAAGGCCTTCTCAACGTGTTCAGTGCATTTGACAGGAGTGTGTTATAGCAGGACAAACTCCCTGGGCCTTGGGACCTCATGATTATAAGGGATGACAGATGGAATGTTTCAGTACAGGTAACAAACACACACACACACACACGCATACACACAGAATTACATACAGATACACACACACACACACACACACACACAGACACACACACACACACACTGGCACCCATAGCTAGATCTGTTCCAGCTAGCAGGCCTAGTGTTAATCCCAAGGATAAACTCCCAGGAGTAGAGCAAACTACTGCTTTATACCCACTTAAGCCGTGGGTGCTTCTACGAAGGCAGCTGGCCAATAATGCTCTCAGTCACTGATACCTGATGAACAGCTTCTTCTGGATGCCGGAGGAGGGGGATGTAGAATTCCTCTCTCCTCCACAGACAGGATGCTCTGGGTGACAACCAGGTCTGTGCACATGGAGGATTAAGGAGTGGCATTGTCCAGAGCAGATTTGCTAGGCTTCAGTTACAGCAATAAGAATCCAGCTCTGGGACGTCATGTCTGTTTGTGACCATAGTTCTGTTGGGATGGTGGGAGTGGCTCTGTGAGAACGACACACTGAGGCTCAGCCTCTCTGGGCTGCATCCTCGTCCTAGCAGACAGGCTGCATTCTGATTTCATATATGTATGAGCAGACTCTGAACTCTACTTGGGTTGGGGGTCAATAGTGGCGAGAACAGAGAATTCCCCGACAAGCCAAACGTCACAGCCAATGTTGTTCAAGGGTCTGCCTTGGGCCGTGGTTCCCAGTCACATCCTCTAGGCTGGCATTCATCAGTCACAAAGCAGGCCGTGGGAATCTTCTTGCCTGACTGCCTCCCTATTCATCATTCAGGTTGGAACTTAGAAGAGAAAGAGGGCTCATTATTGAGCTGCTCTGAAATCTCATAACATGGCTTCATTATCTGAAAAAAAAAATCACTAACCTCTTCCAAGGTGAAAGTGTGAAACCCTTATTTCATTGTTTTTAATACACTTTTCTAATATACCTTAAGTACACATTGATTTTTAAAAGTTTGTTTATACAACATTTTAAATAGCAAAAACAAGGTTATAGACCATAGAAAATTAAGTAGGTTTTAAAAATCCTGTTATTTGAAGCCAAGCCACTGGGAATCAACATCTGCCAGACATGCCAACATACTGTACAACACGGATAAAAAATGACAGTTGTGACTTATTAAGCATAAAAGAAAATGTGATGTAGATAGCAATAAACAATTTTCTGTCATTTAAATACTTTTGGGCACTTTGGTAGAATGTGGGCACGTTTTGCCTTTTCTTAGACTTAAAAATATTCCACTGACTTAACAGTGTCTTACAGACAGTTTGAAGATATATAAGAAAGTTTAACTATATATATATTACTAGATGAGATAAAACAAAAGCAGTTTATGAAACTGTATAAACTATAATCTATTTTTATTATATGTGTATTGTTGATATAAGTAAAACAATTGAAGGTCAAACACAAAAAGTGCCAACTCTCATTATTTTGGGGGGGGTTGGATGATTTTAGTTTTATTCCTTATATTTTTCAGTCTTTTCAGAGTACTTTATAATTAGAAGTTATATTGAGAAAAATGAATTTTGCATGTCTTAGATGCATAAAACAGAATTCTTGTTAGATCTGATGCTTTTCTAATATCTTATACCACATTTTAAAAAGTTAACAAGAAAATGTGGAGACAACATCTGGGGACCAAGTTCTTTTTCATATGTTTTTAAGGTGGTTGGAAAAAAGAGTACACTGCTTATTGGGTTTTTTTCTAACTTATTCCTCTGTTTTCCAAGTGAAGCTGTCTTTGTAGCCTCTAGCTCTAGGTTACCATCAGCCAGGCCGCCTTTCCTTTGTTACGAAATATTTGGGGTGATTTTCAGCAATTCAAAGAATAAATACAATCAGCTTTGCACCTCCACTTCTGTTGCTAGAAGACAAGCTATGAAAACATTAAAAAAAATAAAGTAGCAAAAATTCATCCAGGAGCCAATCCCTCAAGCAATGAGGCTGTCTGACACAGTCCTGGTGACTGGTTCTTTCCCTCCCTCGTGTAAAACCAGAGCTAATCTTAAAGAAATGCTTGCATGGCACCTTGAGCTTCATCATGGAATCTTGACATAACTTGTCTCCCCGAGCTGCGGAAACTTCATCAATCCCAATCAGCTTGGCTTTGTACCGGACCCCTTCACCTTTAAACCTCTTTATCAAAGTGGCTTCACTGCGATCCTGACCTGAAAACAAAGAAAAATAGATTCAGAAACAAGGATGCTGGACCTCTGCTGGCTTTAAAAACTTACCATTCTGAGATCTACTTCCTGGTTCCACCTACATGCTAGGAAAGTCACACAGTAATAATAATAATATAATAATAATAATATCTTTAGATGCAAACTCTGGCTCCATCCACTTAAATAATTCTTTGAGCCTCAGCCTTTTGGATAGAAAAGAAAACCTTAAAAATAATCACCCCAGTGGAACAATAAACAAGATCAGATAATATGGGTAACACATCTAATTTGCTTTGGATGCAGGATAGGTACTGAACCAATAGCCATAACCAACTAAGAGTTTATGTCCAAAAGTCTTGCTGGAATAGCATCAGCACTGAGTTTCCCGTATTTAAAACTCCAAGCAACGCTTTGGCCAGGATCCAAGATCCTCCTTACACCCGATCTCATGAACTGCCTTCTTGTAGAAGTCCAGTATAATTTCTCTGCACCAAGTAATGACATTGAACAATAATAAAAAATGAGTTTATGATATTGCTTCTAGTAAGTCAGATATGCAGGGAAAATAGGCTGCCACAGTATTTGGCAATGAGTGCCTGTACCTTGCAAAAGGCTCTCTAATTATTAACATATTTTGCTTTATATATCAACCAAGAGTTCAAGCATGCCCACATAAAGAAAGTGATGTAGAGGAGTTTACAAACTTTATACCCATTCTTCAAAAGCCAAACCATTGTCATATTGCAAAGGAAGACAGACATAAAATTCGGTAGCTTGTTCACAGAATCATAAATTAGAGAACAACAGAGCAATTTAAACACTTGCCACACTTTGCCAAGTCAGGGTCTGGACACTGAACCTACAGTTCCAGGGACCCAGGTTCTCCCAGGGCTGATCACAGGTTCGAATTCCTGGTCATTCTCTCTCACGACATCTCTCATCACCACCCAACTTAAGCTGAGGACTTCATGGATAAATCAGACCATTTCTCTTCATCTATAGTACGATACTGACAACGTTCTGAAGAAGCCAACAGTAGCTAACCATAGTGTAGTACTTGTCTTGTTATGAACCCTTGCCTTCGACCCTTGCATTCACCCATCCATCCAGTACTGATCATCACCTCTGTGACAAATACCATTGCTTGTGGGCAACAAATGAAGAAACAATCTATGCCCCTAGAAACTCAAGTTATTTGTGTGTGTGTGTGTGTGTGTGAGAGAGAGAGAGAGAGAGAGAGAGAGAGAGACTGCAAATAAGAATGTACAGTGCATTATGGCAGGCGTGTAAAAAAGTTGCCACAGCACATCAACTAAACTTCATTTGCTATCTACGGAAGGATGGTTAAGTAGCCGCCACCTCACGGAGTGCCAATAGTAATTTAAAGGAGATAGTACAAGGGACGCATGTATTCATCTTCAGAGTAATCTTTTTGTAAACAGTAGTTGCCCCTCCATGATCAGACTTGGCGATACCATGTCGGCACGCAGGGATGGCGACAGGGACACATCTGAACCCGTGGTTTCTCACTCCTAACAGTCACTGTATCATGGAATTCTGGGACTCCTATTCTATCAATGGCCTTGGGAAAACAGTCCTGAAAGCCAATGATGGAAAGACACAGTCAGGAATGTAAAACCATATAAATACGAAAAAAATATAAATATACAATATATAAAAGGCATATAAAAATTAAACATTAGAGTTCAATGGAGAGAGATCATAGAGGCTGGAGTAGAGACTATCTGTCACTGCATCCCTTTTTGGACAGGTACGTAAGCAAGTTGGCCTATGACATGCATGCTTACTCCCCAGTCTGCTATGCTAAGTCTGGTGATAGCAGACTATATCATGGTCTAAGACTTCTTGGGAAGATTGCTACTCCATCTCACATAATAATCAACACATGAAACTGTCCTAGACAGCCAGTAACACCCCTTTCGCTACTGAGACTGTCTCAAAGTGCAGCTGTCACAGTGACAGCAGGAAGCACTGACTAGAAGCATGTGACACACCCCACCTGACCACCCCTGAATAAGGCAGACAGCCTTACCAGACCCACACTGGAAGGGAAGATCCGAGAGGCCATCGAACCCACCCATACCCGCTTAGAAGGACCTGCACACATTTGCCCAATGTCAAAGCCTGGATTTGGGTTGGCACACATTGTGCTTCAAGCTTGTTCGTTTGAACAACTATGATTAATTGCTTTTCACCTATCCAACTTCTCTTTGAATCCCCAATTTTACCGTGTACTAGAACTCACCTGGGACAAATCCATTGTTCCTAAATATAAACACACCGGCACTGAAAAACACTCCATTGGGACATGGAATGAGGTTGAATATGGAATAAACAGTTTCCAGAAAACTAGTCATGTCCAAAACCTGCCCTTGGTCAGATACAAAGAGGCTGAAGAAACATGTGTCAGGGCACAGCCTGCTGCTGAGGAGAGAGTTAGATGAGGAGGCAGAGCCAGGGCAGGTGGAAAGGGCAGGGATTAATAAGAAAATATTAGGCCATTTAGAGGAAAGTAGGGAGCCCAATTTAGATCAGGACCCAGGGCCAAGCTAATTTGTATGAAGGGCACTTATGCAGTAGAAAATCCAGTTTCTCATTAAATGCTCCGCCATTAAAAGGGTAATTTTTCATAAGCATATCTTGAACAAGGTCTCAGTTATATTAGTTAAAAAATAAATAACGGAAATCAGACTCATAAGTGTGTGATCTCACTAGAGTACATGCAAAGGGTATAGCGGGGGGGGGGGGATCATCCCTACAGCTTATTCCAGCCCATTCTGACCAACAGCAAGAAGTAAAGCCACAGTTCACGACAGGCAGAGCAGAGGTGACTTGTTAAGCCAAGTCCAAGAATGCTCACCATCTATTACCCAGTCTATACTGTGTCCATTCCTTCGCCACGAGTTTCACATCATGCAATTTCTCCTTTAATATTTTGCTTGCTCTTTTGAGTGAGGCTATGTAATGAGCACTATGCCAGGGAAGGCCACACCACTCCTCAGAGTCAACAACAGCATCTACTATTTCGAACACCAGCTGTGTTGGCAGCATTCACAGGCTACAAAACCCATCCATGCTAAGGACACACACAAACCAGTGGTGCGAGGTTGATTTCTAATTTTAGAACACATTTTACTTCAGAAAGATGACCCATGCTTGTTGCTGTCATTTAGCTGTTGTAGTTTGAATGCTAAACGTCTCTCCGAGGGTCTTAGGGTTGCACAGTTGGTTCTCTTATGAAGGTTGTGGGCTCTTTAGGAAGTGGCACCTCCCTAGAGGAACTGGCTTTGAGGCTTGACAGCCTTGCGCCATCTTGTGCTCACCCTCTGCTCCCTGCGGTGGATACAGTTGGGACAGCCAGACTCAGCCTCCTGTAACCATGCCTTTCCTGTATGCCGCTGTGCCTTCCCTGCATCTGAGAGCCAAGACGAACCCTTTCTCACTGGTCTTTTCAGAGATCTGTCATCTTTTTTTTTCTTTTTCTTTTTTTTATCTCAGAAACAAGAAAGTAATGCATACAGAGCAATTGGTACTGAGAAATTGCTGTGATAAACCTGATTCTGTGGTTCTTAGGCCATCGGAACTTCATGATGGCGAGAGAGTATATGGACGAGTTTGGTATTTGGGGCTAGAGAAGTCCTCTGTTTAAGGGCTTTTTAGGAATAATCTTGAGAAGCAAAAATGTTGAGAGAAAAGTGAACAGTAAAGATCCCTGAGCACTCAGAGGAAAACCCGTGGAATTTGGGCCAAGAACCTGGCTTTGATCTGTGTTCTAGGATGTTTATGAGTGCCTACTGTGTGTTCTTAGATGTTTAGAGAAACAGCAGGAAGACGTTGTGCTGTATGCTAGGGGACACTATTTTGACAACTCTATTGACAAAAATCAACAGATTTTCCAGCCTTTCTGTCATTCCACATTAAAGAGAACTGGCACATAGACAAAGAAGCCATGAGATCCTAAATGACTTCTGTGGAGTATATGCACCAGGATAAGGGCCTAACAGACAGAGCTAATTGGGTGAAAGTAATCTTCAAAAATGAGAAAAGGAACTCTTCATAACAGTAAACAAAAACTAAAATGCCTTGGGATTCTCAAACTGGGGTCCTCAAATAAGACTTTTCCAATATGGGAATTTTGAAGTTTACGATAACTTTTAAAACATTTAGCCAAACGTGAAGAGAGGAAAAAAACTTGTATACTAGTAATAATAATTTTAAAATGGATCCCTTGAGGTGCTTAGTCTTACCTCAGCTTGATATGCCATGCTCTGTAGATACCCACAGGAGGCCCACCCCTTTCTGAGCAGAAACAGAGGAGGAGTAGACGAGGGGGGCCACAGGGGAGGTGGGGGAGAGGGAGTGGGAAAAGAGGAGGAAGCAGAAACTGTTGTCAGGATGTAAAATACATTAAATTTATAAACTACATCCCTTTAAGTTTGAAATACGACTTGTACTCATCCGGCTCGGTATGCATGCCTGGAAGGTAGAGAGTGTGCATGGGAGGCAGGCCGAGAAGCTCACAGAAACAGGGCCGCCCGAGAGGTGTGAATTCCTCTTCTCTCGTGGACCTGTCTTGGTTTCATGGACAAGAGTAATTAACAGCACCACAAGCAGGAGAAGCTCTGGGAGGGATCTTACGCCAAATTCTCCAAGGAATCTGACAACCGAAATTTCAGTATCTCATTGGTGTGAATTCTGAAGCAGGGAGATATTGGGTTTACATAGGATTACGCTGTTGCCTGGAAACCTGCCGGAGAGAGAGACCCAGGTTCATCATGCTCTCCATGACTACACCTTCACATAAGTGATTACACAGCATCCCTTCACCTTTGCAGAGCTTCCATTTGCTGCATCTGATGGGCATTCCTGAGCGAAGACGGTCTCCCAAGCATCTCTGAGTGGAGATAATTGACAATGATATTTATGATCAATATCTAGGGTCTTACCGAGAGCTTGAACTACATGATAAGCATTGTATACGTCACTTACAATCACAGCAGACCAATGTGGTTGAACTTTAGACACAGAAAAAGAAACCCAGAGAGTCTACGATGCCTATGCCGATACATCTAGTATCAGGAAATAAACTCAGTTGTTCCTAAATCCGTAGAACTCGACCCACCCCATCCCCCCACTCCACTCAGGGTATTTTATACATTTCCACAGGGAAAATAGTTTGAACCTCTAACTCAAAAGCTGGACTATTTCTGCATAGATGATACACATGCACTCTTGGCAATTACTCATTTTCTTTATTGCTTACTTTATCTTAAACCTTTAATATAAATCCCCACATAAATAGATATCTCATAGTCCTCCTGTGCTCCAATGTATCATCTGGGTACCCAGGGGAGTATTTGCATCTCACAGTTTCCTTGCAGATAGTTCTGCCTGAAAAATAGCAACTTGAGAGGTCCCCAGGGAGTCAGAGCAAACTGACAATGCTAACAAGATGTGTGTATTTCCAGAACTCTTCTCTGCTGACTTTTGCAGAGTGATGTGGGGAGCCCAGAGGCTATTGTCTTTCATCCTCTGGTGGGGAGGGTGGGCTGCATGGACATTTTTGGGGAGCACCTGGAGGCCGTGGCAGTGGCTGTGCCTTGGTAGGTCTCGGGGAATTTCATGTATCTAGAAATGCGGTCAAGCTGGACTATTGGAGGATTTCCGGTGGTTAGATTAAAGCCAGCATTCTTCAGAAGCAGGTTCCCATCTGCCAAAAGGACCCATTTCCCTTACTTCTGGCAGAAGGGACATAACTACCTGTGGTTGCATATCAAAGCCCATGAAGACCTTCAGGCTCCTTCAGTCCCTCCTCATAAAAGCATCTGTTACACACTTTGAAGTCTACACTAGCATCCCAACCCTTCTCACCTCCTCAGGCTTCCCTCCTCCTAGATAACTGTTCTTTCTCTTTATATTGGCAAGGTAACCCCCACCTCTGCTGTTCTCTTTTATACCCCCCCCTTTCTCTCGGCTCTGAATAATCCCAGGTGACTTTGAATATATTCTCTCTCTTATTTATAATAAAAATTTTCCCCTTAAACATATCTTGGAGCAGTCATGTCAGCAGTTTCTTTATTGTGCCCCTCACACGCACATGTCACCCCCTAAGCCAGGGCCCACATTGCCCCAAACAGATCATTCCCAGCATTAGCCACCTCCTCACACACTGTGTGCCTTATAATGCATTGCTCTTTTCCTACTTGCCATGAGCTGTCTTTCCTTTGACAACCTCATTTTTGCATCTTACATGTCAATCAGGTACTTCCATGTCCTCTGTCCTCACCATGTCTTTTCCTTGGCATGACTTGTCTCCTCAACACACAATGCAGCCTCAGATCAAGTCTAGTAATGAGGAAGGGAGGTTCCTTCTCCCTTCTTACCACCACCTGTTCCCTAACTAAAGCTAACCTCCCTGACATTCGACACCACCTACAAGTGGCTCCCAAACTGCATCCTGGTTTAATTCACCACTCAGGGTTAGAACCGTATCTTCCTTTATTTTTCCAAATGACTGGAGCAGCAGCCTTCACTCAGATCAAGTCATTAAGATATAAACTCTAACAGTCTAGCCCTGGCTCTTAGAGGATCACGTGCTGAAGACTGGTCCCCAGTTGACGGTGCTGTTGAGAGGTGTTGGGCCTTTAGGAGACACCTTCAGTAGAAGTGAGTTGTTCCATTTGGAAAAGCTCTTGAAGAAATGATTAGCTCTCAGATACCTGAAGTAAAGAGGTTTCTAAAGCCAGACAACGATGGATCACTTCATCATAAACCCAAAAGCAACAGGGTGGAACAATGGACTGAACCATCTAAAACCGTAAGCCAAAACACTGTGCTCTTCAATTTTGTACCTAAGGGTCTTTGGGCCCAGAAGGCATTCCCATTTCTCCATCCTTTCATTCCCATGCCCTGAGTCCTCGGCTCCAGAGGTTATCCCATGGTCCCTTTAAGATGAAGCAAGAGCATAGTCTTCAGAGTTCCTATGCGTTCTTTGCAGTGGATTAATCTCATTTGCACTGATCTTCTCCTCATTTGTCCATGAACTCTATCAAGGTAGAGGCTTAGCTGATCATCTAACCACAAAATTCCTATGCCTAGCACCTTCTTAACAGACTTGGATACCTTTTTAACTTCATCCACTCCCAGCATCTGTTCTGGCACTGATGTCATTTCCCTAACTTTGTTTACTTAGTTTTCTTTTCTCTGCTTGATTCCATGGAAACAAGGGTTGATCCAGCTGCACCTGGTGTGGCAACTGGAGCAGCATAGGCCCACAGGGCCTCAGGTCTGTTGAAAGCTGAATGGGTTAATTTGTGCTTTTATTCTAAAGCAGATAGTCAGTGTGTTCCAGGAGTCAGGAACACTGAAGGATAGTCTCTGAGGAGTCAGTAAAAACCCCTTCCATGTATAGCCAGCCTACTTCACTCAACCATGTGATTCACTTAGTCTCCAATGAATAAAAGTAAATGTCACACCCATAATTGTTTTAATGGTGGTTTTACTTTCTGCCATTAGGTGGGAATGAGCGTACCTCATCATAACCTGCTCACCTCCTAGACTGGAGGTGACTCTTTTCTGAATTTAAATCAGGCTGATTTCTCAGGCACCGAGCCAATTCCCCATTATTGAACAGTCCTCACAGATGCCCTTGGAGGTGCCTTGTTCTGGAGCAGAAGACACTGCTGATACTGAGTTCTGACACCGAAAGTCAACCTGTAGACACTTCAATACAAACAAATCCCTCTAGGAGCCAGGTTCCTGCTAGGCGGGCAATTAGTGTTTTTATGACACCCGAAGATTGCCTACAGAGTCCACTGGCATCAGAAGTGGCCTCCTACTCCAGGGTGATTACTAAAGACTGGTAATGGCCAAACAAAAGACATTTCATGCCCAAGATTGTTATTTCCTTATCTCCTGGATTGCCACCGATTATAATGAGTGGCCACACGAGACTACACAAGAGCCTGAGTCCTCTTTTTCCTAATGTGATGGGTGCAGTTGTGACCATCTCTTCATTTCTTAGTTAACAGTACTCCCCAGTCTAAAGGAGGTCAACCAGCACACTCCAGCTATTTAACCCTTAAAGAGAGTGTCTTACAGTTGAGAATGCTTCAGTGGCACAGCACAGCTGCTATGGTTTAAGCAGCAGAAATTCATTTCCCGTGGGTCAGGGGCTGGGAAGCCCCAACGATGTGGGAGACTGATGCCTTGCAGATGGCCGCTATCATACTTTGTGCTCACGAGGCCTACTCACACTCTTTTCTGTTTCTTTTTTTTTTCTCTACTGGAGCCACATGGAAGGCAGGGTGTGTAGGTGGAAGAGAGGAGGGAAGGGCACGAGGGTAAGTACCAGCACGTTCTGGGTCTCCCTTTTCTTAAATGGGCACCAATTCTATCCTGGGGATCCTGTCTCTTACTTCACCTACCTACCTACCTACCTAATATGTCAGTCACCTCTAAATACCATGCCATTGGGAATGCCAGATCTGCCTTATGAATAACAGGAGGACACAAAAATTCAGTCATAGCGAGTGGTTGGAATCAGGGAGAAGTATAAGGGTAGGTAATAATAAACGTGTGCTGTGTTTCATAGACTGCCTTTGCATTGCCATCAGTGGCAAGGACTATTACTCAGGAAGCGAACTCAAGCATAGGGAAGCAAGGCCATTGTGTAAAGCCATTCTGCCAGTGCCAGTGAATGGCACACTGTTGACCCTCTGTGGGAAGAAGGCTTTACATTTAACCCGTAGTATAATGCCTGTTGTGTACACTTGGGATAGTCAGATTCTTCGTCTGAAAGGGGTGTGGTTATCTTCATTTCTCTCTAGGACTGTGAGGAAAAACCACAGATTTGCCATGTTGTGATGTTCTTAGTACTCTGCTTGACACATGGTGACCCTTCCATAAATATTTACTGCCTCTCTTCTTCTCTATCCTTCTTCAGTAATCTAGTTCACACCAAGCATCAGTAAACCAAAGTTCCCATAGCAAATTTGCACTGTCTGGGAATTAGTGGTCCCAGTTGCCTTGGAATTTTCTGGCTCATAGGAATAAGGGTACAATTAGGGACAGAATGTTCCAGCCCGGAGGCAACAGGAAGATCACCTTCTGAATTATGAGCATTGCGCAATGCCCCCTCCTGTTGTACTGCTCTCTGACTCACAGGCCATCCATCTAGATGATCAGAACATTTCAAAGGGCTGTTTTCTCCCAGCTTGTCCAGAATCAGGCTCTCCATTCCTCGTCAGAGCTGTGCTGTCTGGTTTCCAAATTGCACAGCAGGCTTTTGGGGAGATTTCAGGGCACACAAACAGAGATACCTCATTCTACTAAGATTTCTTTATTGCAATTTTCCAGGTGTTGATTCGCAATGGACAAATAACTCTGTAAGCTAGCTGCGCAGGAGAGCAGGCTGATTTCATGTAATTAACAGCTGGGTAGCAAGAAGAATAAGAGGAAACACACATGGAGGATGTTAAAATAGAGTTTTATGAGCCTGGCTGCTGTCATCACCGCTAAAAGGTAAACCAATTAAAAAGCTAAAATAATATTCAACTATGATTCATGCACATACTTTCTAAAAATATGTCCCGGCCTGGCACTTCTGAAAAGATGGAGCTATGTGACACTTTCTGTGTGTCACTGAGTTTTCAGTCCTTATTCTTATATTTGGAGCCCCCAAAGGCACTTAAAAGCTAACCATTGCCGTTGGTGGCACCATATCAGGGGACGGCTCTTTCATTCTGAGACTCCTCCTTACATTTCCCTGAGAAAATCTTATGACTTTTGGAGCATTGGAGATGGCTCACCTGACCACCTGAATGTGATCTCCAGAACCCACATAAAGGTGAAAGAAAAGTTGTCCTCTGACCACTATAGGCATGCTGTGGCACCGCCACACACCACGCACAGGCATACACAATAATAAAACATAATAATAAGATTGAAAAAAAAAACATTACTACTATTTGTTCTTAATTCCGGGTCTTTTAAAACATGAATTTTATAAGCCTGTTATAGAAAGGATATGGTGGTAATGAGAAACTCTAAAAATCAATAGATAATTCTCTTTGGCCATACCCTCTTATTCAAACTAACTCTTAATACAACTGTCTGGAGCCATATGTAGATTTTTGTGAGGAAAAGGGCTAAGCTTCCAGGTCTCGAAGCCTCTCTTCAAATACCTTTTCCATATTTCTCTGAATAAAGCTGAGGAGATGCTCATGCTAGGACAGTGTCAGCACCTGGGTAGAAGCCAGACTGGCGCTCTCCATGCCACCATTAGGTAGACCCTTGAGGGCAGCCATGGTCTTCTCAATAGTATCCAGTATACGCTGGGGACTGATGAATATTTGTTTGAAAAAAGGATTTACTAAGGAAGACTGCTTTAACTTACTCCCCCAGAGTTCCCAAACACCATCCCTACCCGACACGCATGCATAACAGTTTATAATCTTGCAAATCCAAGTTTAGGTTTTAGTCACAGTGTCGGAAATCCTAAACTTTGTCGATCGCATGTACTAGAATGTAGCTCAGGCATTTTGTCAGGCAAGAAGGTGGCAGGAAAACACAAAAATGGCCATTTACTTCCTCAGGTATGAAGAAAAAGAATGAGACAGGAAAGGGGGGAACTTTTTGTTGAGTACGGTCATGACTCTTCATTATACAGTTCCTCTGACATCATTGCATGAACGCTGGGGCACAGAATATATCCTGTAATGTGGGCAAATGGCTGGTGCTACAGGCTGCAAACCTATAATACATAAAAGTGCTTGCAATTGTTATATATATGATATATATGTGTATATACATATATACATATACATATGCATATACATACACATACATACATACATATATATATATATATGTATGTATGTTCCTGGTATTTTCACTTCCTCTGTCAGGAACTGCAAGGACCTGGACACCCAGGCTAAATTCCTGGCCTAAGCACTATTCACCTGGGGCAATGCTCTTTCTGGAAGGATCTGTTAAGCTGCTCTCAGGGAACTGCTCTGGACCATAAAGAATCACCTCCACCCAAGTCCATGCACCCCTACCGGTTTGACACCTAACCCCCTGTAGCTGCCAATGGCTGATGAGGTGAGGCAGACAGAAAGGCCTAGAGTTCATGTCTCAAGGCATGACGTCTTTGCAGGACAACTCAGGGCTCCTCTGGTGGAATGGTTGGAACTGCATCTTACTTCCTCTGAACATGTGCACCCTTCCGACCCTATCGGTGTTTATCATCGGGACCTGAGGGCCCTCCTTGACAAACTTCCTCCAGCAGATTTCCAAGAGCACAATCAAAGGCAGGACAAAAAAAAATTCATTTGAGGGAGTTTTCAGAGATAGAGAGGGTTTCAGAGATAGATTGAGGAGAGACCAGCCAGAAAGCTTCCACAACAATTTGGGAGGAGGGCTTGGAGGTAGTATGGAGGTGGGGTTGGGGTGCTCAGATTCTACAAACTGATGCTGGTATCTACAAAGTCTAGAAAAGCTCTGAGCCAATACTTCATCACCAAATGTGGATCAGAGGCACCTTTCAGAGCACTCTGAGTAGCCAGATCACATCTGTGAGAGCTAGAACACTAGTATCAGTCCAAGGTAACCTTACTGCCACCAGCAGTGGGCAAGCAGTGGAGCGGTACCCCATCAACAGTGGGCACGTGTCGGAGCTGCACCCCCACCGGCAGCGGGCACGTGGTGGCATTACACTCTATAGTTCACACCTCATCTCCTTTAGGTGAATGTAAGCGATCATAGATAGACACAAACAGCCACCAACCAAGCCCTGGGGGCAGAACACAGGGGAAGACTGTTTTCAAAGAGCAAAACAAAGAAAAACAAAAGAACAGAAAAAAAACCCCAAACAACAAAAGCCCAAACCAAAGCAAACATACACTCACCAAAAGCCAGATATTTCCTTTTAACTTTTGCAATTTCCATTCCTTAAAGTAAATGCTCCTTAATAAGTTTCTAATTATAAAATGAAATGTGTAGGACTTAAAATGTGAAAAATGCAAGAGAGGATAAAAGGGGATGACACCCCTAATGTCACCTGGCAATATTTAGGACTGCAATTGAGTGCATGGTCGTCCAGATTTTCCTGAAGTATATGTACACATAAATGCCATTTTCTCAAATAAATATGTGTATGAACATATGTTCATGCTGTAACTATGGGGATGGAATCCTGGGCCTCAGGCATGCCAGGCAAGCCTATCACTGAGCCACAACTCTAGCCCTGCTGCTTTTTCTTTTTTAAACTGGCAAAGAATGGTTTATTTCCCCTCATATGTAGCAGATAGTTTATAGCATGCTCAGTCTTGGCTGCACAATATCCCATCCCAAAGATGCATCATAATTTATTCAACCAATCCCTATTATTGGACAGTTACAATGTTTCCAATTAAAACAGTACAAAGAAATACAATCCCGAGAATTACTCCTAAAGGCAGTACAAAGACGTATTCGCCCCCTGAGAAGGCCCACATGGAGTCTTTCACACTTATCAGCCTGATGCTTCATTATGCTCCCTCTCCCCTCCCCTTCTCCAGTTCCAGAAACATGTAGGCTCAAAATAGACAAATGTGTGGAAACAGATGTAAAACGTACCTTTCCTGACAGCATTCTTCAGGAGATCAAGGGCGCTGGAGGGATGGATGTGGATTGGGAGAGAGTCTGGCCAGGCTGTCAGGCAAAGCCTGAGAGACTGACAGCAAGCGACCCAGCACAAGGCCCAGTGGGTCTGAGCTCAAAGGCTGGTCAATGGAATCCCCCTTTTGAAGTTCTCCAGCATCCTGCATTCCTCTGAAGCTCAGGCAGAGGTTAATTAAACCACAATGAACAGGAGTTTACATGGTCACAAACAGTTCCTTTCTTCTGCAGGGCTACAGTGTTCAGGGTCATCTCTATTAGAAAAACACAGGATTCAGCCCGATATCTCTGCTGCCAACTTGTTTGCAGAGTACCTTTTGTAAGTGAGATTATTTTGGTCCTGGTGGTTTCTGGTGTGAACAAGGCTTTATCTTCTGTCTGCCTTCTAAACAAGAGGGCTGTGTATTCTATCGACTGATTAAATCATTTCTTTAGAGTACAAAGAAGTATGTGTGATGAAGACAACAGAGAGGGCAAATCAATTATTTACTGAGGAGGCTGCAGTATAAATTACATTTGATTAAACTCAGAGATAAATCTCGGTGATGGAGAATTTAAGTAGGATGTACAGGAGTAGACAGTGACTAAGTGTCCCCAACAGTGACTCATAATGGATGCAAGGGCACAGGCTCAGTCCTGGCTGCCTAGATCTCCAACATGTTCTCATTCCCTAAACACATGCTCAAGTGCCATTTCGTGCCAAGCACTGGTTTGTGTCCCAGGAAACAGTAAGGGACAGCAGAAGAGGAGAAGGCCATGCGCTCCTGGAGAGTCTGATCTCAGAGGGGAAGGGAAGGAAGGGAAGAAAGGACCAAGTAAATAAACAAGAAGCATCATTCTAGAAAGCGGAAAGTGTTCAAAAGATGTGGAGCAGTTTGACGAAACAGGAAGTGACTTGTGTTACATTTACTATAGACCGACTGCACCAGGAAGGCATTTCTGTAGAGAGGACATTTGTGAGGAGAGGGAGTCCTGCTGGGAGGAACGGAGCTGGAACTGTAGGTGAAACCAAAGGATGCATCTCTGATGAGAGTGGAGCAATTTAGGGGCAGGAATAGGGAAGTGGAGATGCCTTCAATCGCTGCTCTATCAGGCGGGGCAGAGCGTGTGGGTTTGACTCAAGTGAAGAGCAAAGCCACCTGAAGGCAGGCAGAGGCAGATGCTTAGCATAAACAGACGATTCTCACTGCTCTGTGTTCAAGGGAGGAGTCCAAGCAGGGGCAGGTAAGCTAGGTGACAGATCCAAGGAAGGTGATGGCAGGAAGTGTAGAGAAGTGGCCTAGGTCAAAACTGGTATGCTGGTTAGGTTTTTGTTTCTTGTTTGTTTGTCAACAGCTATATGGTATCATCCCGAGAAAACCAGGAATCTGAAGTAGCCACTGTCACAGTGGGATGCTCAGTTCTTCACTTATGTGGAACAGACAGAGCCAGCTGAAGGTTTGCAAATACACTGAGGACATAGAGTCTATCGCTAGGGTTCAGACATGGTCTCAGTGCTCTGCCCAGGGTCCATGCGCTGACATTTAAGCCCCACTGTGAGATGTTTAGAAAGGAGAAATGTAATCCAACCCTGGCATTCTGGGTGGGACCTTTGGATAGTGATTCACGACTAGTTACAGTCACTGGGGTGGAGCCCAATGACTGGCTCCGCCTAAGATACCAGAGGGAGACCAGAAGAAACACATCCACGCTCCCTCTCTCACTATGTGGTAATCCGTGCTTCTTCGGGGATTTGGCAGCCAAAAGGCCACGAACGAAAGGAGCCTCTAGACTGAGGGCTTGAAAACCATGAACCAAATTAATGTCTCTGTCCATGGAAAGTTACCCAGTCTGTGGGCTGGGTGTGCAAGAAGAAATAGATCATTGCCTCTACCTGGCACAGAGTCGCCCACAAACACGAGCTTCTTTCCCTTCAGTTTGAATGCAGCCTTCACACTGAAAAACTATGGCTGACTATAAACATGAGCAAACTGAAGTAGCCCCCTGGCCATTTGGTTGCTGCACCACAGACTATAAGACAGTTGGGACCTGTCTCATCCATCAAGGACAGAACCTATTGTGATAGATGCCTGGATGTCAGTGACTGACATCCGACCACTCCCTTCCTTAAGCATGGTGACTGTATGTATACAATGTGACCCATCCTCTGGCCCCTCTTGATTGCACTGGACCGTAACACCTGGTCCAAGCGCTATTAATCAGAGAGCTATATTCCTGGGGATGGAATATTGAAGCAGAGAGAGTGGGGGTGAGAGGACAAGAGAGTGGGTTCAGAAGAGGAGGTCAGACCCTCCTTATAAGAGGATCTTCGCATACCACAGAAGGTAAATGTAACATTCAAGATAGCTATCTGTTCCTACAGTAAGTCAGGGGAAAGAAACCAGACTTTTAAAAAAATTAAAAAGACAAAGAGGAAGAATCCTGGAAGTGAATACAGAAAGAACATAATGCCAAGAGTCCTTACTGATTCCAAATTCCTGGATCCCTACCCTTGGGCTCCGTGAGACACCACTGGGTCCTTATGATATGTCCTATTATTTAGCTCTCTTCAAGCTTACTTGAAGTTACTTGAAGCTATTTAGAAAATGTAATAATGGATAGGAATTAGGCCATGGAATTAGCCAGTTAAGAATTCCCCAGGCTAATGGGGAAACTAAAGTTTCATTAAAAAGCAGAAAGAAATCTGATAAATAGACATATTACCAAGGCTCAAAGAGCATCAGGGAGGAGCCTGGCCTTCTGATACAGTCATCTGCCTCTCCTTCACCACCCAAGGTCAAGGGGATCCTCACTGAATGCTTGGCTAAAGGAAGAGACATGTTGGGCCACATCCCAATTCATTGTTACGGGACTTTTGTCCTTCCCCTCACCCTCTTCCTTAGCTTCAAATCTCCTCAAGGATCTGTGGGGAAAAAAATGCCTTTGGGCTGATAATATCTGTGCTCTATTTTCACTCTCACAATTTCAGACAGTAAACTGTCTAGTTTTGTTCTTTTTTCCTTCTCAATGCTCAGCTTGCGTTGAATTTAAAACAGAAGGACCAATTGGCTCATAAACAACCTCTGTTTGTCTACCTTTTGCAAATGAAGAAGATGAGAATGTCTTCTGGATCAGATCAGAGAAGCGCACGTGCCCCCTTGAAGCCACGCTGATTGCCACCAAGCCCCTCCCTCCCCTAAGGGCTCACAATGGTTTGTTTGCAAGAATGATTTTAATGATAATTCCAACTACACAGCAGACTGTCAGGGAGAATGGGAGGCAAATTTGGATCATGGGCAATAAGAGTGAAGCAATCAGTGGAAAAGAGGTAAGAACTAAATCCCTTTCTGTTTAATTTGAACAAAACTTAAGGACTGGAATAGTTCCTGTGAGGGGTTGGGGCTGTTGTTTCCTAAGCACTTAGTTCAAGGTACAGGCGGAAGTTATTCATCTGCATTACTTTTATCTGATGCAATGAGAATTATCAACAATCATTAGAGTTACTAGAACCTCACTTCATTCAGAGGATAAAAGGCAGATTTTAGAGGTCAAGACACTGTCAAGAGAGCACACAGCCAACAAAATGATAGGAATTCCCCCAGGATTTGGCTGCCAACTTCTCTCAGTGTTTGTACTTCCTTAGCTCCGATTATGCTTTCTTCCCATAGAGTAGTAGCAAACCATGTTCCCACTGATGCACAGAAGGAGCACATGGAAAGAGGCCACAATTCGGATGGATGGATGGATGGATGGATGGATGGATGGATGGATGGATGGATGGATGGATGGACAGATGGACTCTTTCAGCATGACAACCTGAAGAAGATAGCATTCTTAGTGGTGGACTAAAGAGGTGGGGCTTCCAGGGCAAATCTCTTCACAGAATACTAACAAATGGGAGGCTGAGGGTTCCCTTACCTATAATGCTTGGGAGCAGAGCGGTTTCCAGTTTTGAAGCTTTAAGGACTTTGAATAGAACTTGGCAGGTGAATGTCTCTAATCTGAGATGCTGAAGTGTCAAATTCAAACTTCGAATGTGGACAGCTTTATTCATCATTGTATGCTCGCCCAGTAGGTCCCAGTAAATTGCTAAAGAATGCTATAATGAATGACCAATTATTATGTCATGTTTCTGCCATCCAGCCCCTACCAGGTAGTATTGCTATTTTTCAATTTGCTAGGGCTCACAGTGTATAGACAGCATTTGCCACATCACATATATTTCATTCGGCTGCCAACGAATACAAATTCAGGTTCCCAGATAAATTATTTTTCTCTTCTGGACCATGTCTTATAACCCCCTTCCTTCAAAAGAAAAAAGACAGAAGAACAGAAAGAGGAGAAACAGCTACAAATTATAGGTGTAGTGAGTTTGAAGGCCTTTGTATCACCTCAAGGAATTTACAATCAAGTCAGAAACCTTTGAAAAATGAAACAAGAAATCAAGATAGAAAAACAAGTGCAAAACAATAGGAGTCATGGCCCAGGTCAGTCCAGGAGCAACCAGCAGATATATTACAAGGAGCGGTGTCACAGAGGTCTGACGAAAGTAAGGATGACTTTGAACCGGCATCCTCAGAAGAGTTTGGAACGGGATGTGGGCAATTTACATCGTGTATAGGGAGGAGATGGGACCACACCCAGCCAAGGCTAAAAGCAAAACCTGTGCAAATGAGCCTGTAGGGAACTCACATAGCAGTAAGTGCCCTAACGTTACTGGCTCTGTCTCACGAGCCAGGAATGGTACTGAGCACATTGCCAGAAACACTCCATGTGCAAAAAAGGAACTCAAGGAGCCAGGAGCTAAGATCTCACAGAATGAAGCAGGCCTCTATACCCACCCCGAACCCTTATACCCACCCGAACCCCAAATGCCCAGCTCTTTCCAGTGCACTCTGACACCTCTGCAGCTGGATGCAGATTCTGCAGATCTGAATGCCAGCTTAGATTTCTCTGTGGGTCTCAGGTCGTCTTTGATTGAGGATGTGATGTTGTGACATGATAATGAAAGCAGAGTTGGGAAGAAAGTGAGCGAGTATGGTAAGGAAAACGGGGGCTGGGAATGCCAGATTTTACTCTCTCCAGGAGGCAAACAAGCGGCAAGCCTTATGGACCTTCAGAAATGGCTTGTTGACTCCCAGGCATGACTAGAGATGCTCATTCTCCTTAGTACCCATTGAAAACTCCTAAAAATGACTGCTAGCAGGAGAGATTACCTCTCCCAGAGATGAGCCCCCTTAGGGATTGTGTAAAGCAAAGTGGTCAGTCTTGAAACCACATAGATACCAACAAGGAATAACAAAATGTACCTAGCAGGATATATATATATATATATATATATATATATATATATATATATATATATATATATATATATTTGTGTACACATATATGTTATAGTAACAAAAAAAAAGAAAAAGAGGCTTTTGACTTCAGGAGGAGGACGAGACAGGGAGGGAAATGGGGGTCGTGATATAGTTCTATTTCAATTTAAAAACTTTTCTTAAAAAAGGAAACATTTTGAAAAGATATAGAAAAATTCATAGGATGAATATTTGCTTAAAACTAAAATAGAGATGCAACATTAAACTGAAGAAATTAACTCATTTATCAAACAACTGTTTCTAACCACAGATGAAGTTGACACTCTTCAGGTAGATGTATCTTGGTAGAGCTGAAGGAGTTCAACAAGCTCCCGCTACCGTTTCTACCAATTCTTAAAGGTCACTTACTAGCTGTTAGGTGTGGGGCTGGCCTCGTTTTCTTTCTTTCTCTCAAGGATCACTCAATGAAGTCATTCTTTCTCTCTTCAGTTATGAGTGAGGAATCTGAACTTCCAGGGCCAAACAAAGGATCTGGTCAAGGTCATGCCGACAGCTGGGATTGATTTGAACCCAAGTAATGTGATTTTTAACCACAAGCATGATAGTACCTCGTTGAGCCATGTAATTAATGAACATTATTATACTTAGCAAAGCACATGACATGTAGTAATGATTTGATAAACGTGGCAGGAGACAGATGGAGGGAAGGAAGAAGGCTGACAGAAGGATAAATAGCGCAGGGCATATTCATTTACGACAGCACGTAATTCCAGGGAGAGACCTGTCAGGTCAAGTACTTGTTATTAACCTCTTTTTATAAATAGAGAGAGGTTCAGGCAGGTGTCGGGGGTTTGAGAAGGTCTCCCAGCTAGAAGCAGGGCAGGTGCAGGGGACTAGGACACATCTCTGAGCACAGCTCTTGTGTCTTCTGACAGGGCTCCACTGTCCCCTTTTCCCTTCCAGATCTTCACAGGTCTCTCCTTCTCTTTGCACTCCTGCAGAGTCTAAGAAAACAAAGGATATCACTCTCTTCTTGGATAGGAAGGTATAGAGACCTGAGCTTTGGAGGGTCAGGGGTAGGTTGCCCTTGCTCTGTCTCTGCATGGAAATCGCCCTCCGGTGGGAAGCTTTTGATGCTTCAAAACCTCTTCTCTTCTGGAAGGCAGCCTGCAGGTAGCTTGCTCCACTGGGTCCTGGCTCCCTCACCACAGTCTGTAACACTTGAAGTCTCTGAGACCCTAAGACCTCAGATCAAGGCAATGGGTTCAATACTGCTTGGGAGAAGGGAGAAGATTGTATTTTGCATAGTGAATGGGGGAAAAATAGTCTCCTTGGAGCTAGTGGATGCAGGGCTGCTGGCTCCTGGAGCTGGAATTTCTTTATAGCAATGCTGCTGACAGATGTGATACCGGGCCTATTGTACAGCCAGAAGGAGGGTTTTCCGCATCATATCAATCAGAAGCCAAGCTGGACCAAATGGAGCCTGTTTTAGAGAAACGCCAGGAAGCCAGGGAGGACACAGCTTTGATCACAAACCCCAGAGGAACTCTATTTTAACATGTAGAATTGTACAATTAATATGAAAGACAAAGTGAGGCCCTTGGTGGGCACTTAGCAGGGACTCTGTCTCCTGGTACCACCACCTGCAGGCTTCTCCACACCTGCAATCATCTTTCCCAATGGAGGGAAAATAAGAGACCCAGAAGCAAAGAACCCTTCCTTTCCCGACTCTCTGAGACACTTTAAAAACTGTTGTTTCAAAATGACAAGCATGGTGACATATTTACATCCACTGTTCCTTTTCAGGTCGGCCTCATGAGGCAGCGTCTACTGGCAAATCTTCCCCAGCAGGATGTGTGTGCAGATTACTGCAGGCACAACCCAGAGGATTAAAAAATACATATTACATATCACAGGGAAAGAGGACAACTTGCCTGTGCTCACTGGGAGGTCAGACCCCGCAAGCCCTGAACACGTGGCTTATGTCCCTGTGGAGGGGTTCCGAGGCAGTTAATTTGAATCTACCTGATGGAAGCCGGGAGGAGGCAATACACAATGGCAGAGGAGTAAAGAAACGAAGCCAAGGGGCAGATGTATATTAGTTTGCTGGGGCGACTGTATCAAAGTGATGCAAATTGAACGACCTAACAATGAGTTCACCATATTACTGCTTTGAGGGTGAGATGTCTAAGTCCATGGGTCTTGGCTGGGCTAGATGGCTTCTGAGTCTGATGGAGACTGCCCTGTCTTCTGCTTCTGACTTGGCTTGTCGCCAATACTTAACGAACCCCGTCTTGAAGACACATCACCCTGCTCTCTGTTGCCACCTTCTTATAACCTTCTCCCCATCATGCCGACAGCTTCCTCTTGTTTATCAAGACACTATCGCATATTGGAAAAGGGTCAATGGCTTAGTTTAAATAAGTTCATTTATAGTGATGGTACTTTTTCCCCAAATCAGGTCATTTTCCAAAACACTGAGGTGGCCGACG
The DNA here is from genome assembly GCA_004026605.1 of Ondatra zibethicus. Taxonomy (NCBI): domain Eukaryota; kingdom Metazoa; phylum Chordata; class Mammalia; order Rodentia; family Cricetidae; genus Ondatra; species Ondatra zibethicus. The sequence goes on from PVIU01000120.1 coordinate 336,066, forward strand.
TAAATATCTCTTTCTCCAAAGGGAGCCAGAGGCAGTTTCTCCTGAGCCAAATATGAGTGAGCATGGTCTAGGAAACATGCCCTGAACAGCATGTTTTGTACCGCAGAAGGCATTAATATAAACGTTTCTAGTCCCAGAACTAGAACACATCACAAACTGATGCGTTTGTCAAATACTTTGGTGGGGCCTTGATGTAGGGGGTGCAACAGAGTGGAGAGATTGCTTCCATTGATATCAAATGCTATCATCGAACATTCTGAGCTTTAGAGTGAGTGGCAGCTGCAGAGCTAATACGTTCCTGAAGTTGTTTTGTGATAGTCAAAATGATATTAGGTTCGATACAGAGGTGGATGACGAGCGGGAATGAAAGGCAGCCCAACATAGTTTTGACTCTCAATTGGAAACTTTCTACTGCACAACCGCAAAACTGTCATCAGCAGGTCAGTCGGGAGACTCTGCAACAAACACATGGCTTTCACAGGGAGCAGTGTATGAGCTCAGAGAGAGGCAGCACAATTCAGTCCCCTACACACGGGTGTTCTGTCCATGTTAGATCATGCAAACTTCAAAACAATCCCATAGAAAAGACAGCTAGTGTGTATGCCTACTGGTGAGAAAGCCGGCATTCGGCAGGTGCAAAGGGTTTGGGCGAATACACTAGAGAAAAAGATGAGGGTTACCTTTAAACTTGCATCTGTCTCGTCGCCCAGTTATCCGTGTTCAGCCCACTAGACAGGGCAGAGTGATTTCCCAAAGCCCTAGTGAGACCTGAGGTGTCTGCTCTGCCAGCAGCCTCCACTGAGTGGTCCCAAGTACTACTTCTTCCTAAAAAAAAGTCTCCAGATGGTGACCAGAGGCACTGCAGCCCTGGGTACCTGCTGTTGCTGTCTGTCCCCAGAGTGTAGATATAAAATTAAGATGTTGTCGAACACTAACACACCCAAAGGTCAAGAGAGCCTAATAGCCAAGGAGAAAAACAGAAGGGAAGAACTATGGAGTCATCAGACAGGATAGTCTAGAGCAGAAGGGGCCTTTCTAGAGAACTTTCATACTGATGATTTTGTTTCTTTTCTCTTGTTATTTGGCACAGATCCTGAACAACATCTCGTCATTTGATGAAAATGTTAGCCATGGTTTAGATAAAACAGGTTTGATCCCTGTCATCACGGTAACTACCAATTAGACAAGTATTTTTTCTCCCTATTAAAGATAAAGAATTATTTTTAATTCAGCAAGATAGATTAGTGGGTAAAGACAGTTGATATCAAGATTAATTATCTAGGTTGGATCCCTGAGATCCAAAATAGAAAGAGAGAACTGACTTCTTAGGTTGAACTCTGACCTCTACAGAGGACTATGGCATGTACAAGCCCTCCCTATTTAAGCATAAGCAAGTGTGTGTGCATATGCGTGCACACACATACACATAGTATTCTACATTTCAACTCTCTTTCTTCCCTCCTTCCTCTTTCTCTCTCTCCCTCCCTTCCTCCTTTTCTTTCTTTCTATTTTTGATGATCTGACAAACTACAGACTCCTATCTTCTCTGCTAAGTTCTAATAGCTGGAAGATTTCTCTGCTGGGTGAACGTACTATTAGCTAAGGATCTCGGGGGGATGTATTTTCACAAACTAGGTCAATTCTACATCACAAAGTTTTGATATATCAAAGCATTTATTCATGAGTTTTCATGTTCAACCCACTTGAAGCAGAGTCATAATGGTAACACCATGCAAAACTACAACTGAGCATTTGATTCCTTAGCGAACATGAAGAAAATATTAATCACTTCAACAACATGTCTGCCATGACATAATAGGGCCAACTAGCCCGACAATGGCCAAGCCTGAAGACTTTTCAGAGACAATACCTTTTCTCTATAAATCTGAGAGGAGTCGGCCTGCCTGGCCCATGATATAAGAATTCTTCAACCTCCTGCTAGACAAAGCAGAGGGTATGAAGTACTGGGCAACTGGGTACTTCATTGAAAGTATATCAGACAGACACCCCCAGGAAAGCCAGCTTCCACGCAAACATTTGCAAGCATCTGGAGTTCCTACTTGAGTACTTGTTCCTTATTAGAGACATTTTGATGTAATATGTGAAGACCAATGGAGAGAGATGGATTTGTACTCAAACGTGAGCTTTGCTATATGCCCACTGTGTGATTTCGGAGAAGTCATCTTACCTTTTCAAGGCAAACTTTCCCCCATGTATGATTTTACTTCCATCCCTAAGTTGTTGGAAGGTGCAGACAAATGATGACTGTGTTCTGGGACACCAGTTTTAATTGCAAGAGTACCCAGTGTTAGAGAAGGGGCCCTAAACACATACCCTGCTCCCCCCAGTCTGAATTTTGCTTTAAGATAACACAACTTCACATTGGATATAGACAACAATGTGAAATTAAGTATTGTTTAGGTACTGTACTCACGTGAAGAGGGACTTCAGATGCTAAATGTCTAATAAGTCTGTGGCTTTGGTTATAGGTAAAGATTTTGAGAAAATCCCTCAGGAGAAGATAGGTGACAGCCCGCACCCCTAGAGTAAACACCTCCAAATAACAAGATCGTGGAGATGGTCCGGGGAGTGGGTTTACCCCTGTAATGTGAACTTTGTCCAGTGAAGGGTAGGTGACTGTGTGGCCCTGAAATATGTCACTCTGGAATACAGACTGCTTTCAACCGAGAGTAATCGACAAGCAAGCATGAAAAAGTCTCTCCATCCTCTACTCTGTGCTTAAGCAGGACCAAAGCTTGTCAAGCTGGTCTTCCCCTCCAGGCTCCCGGAGGGATGGAGACTCCTTCCTGGAGACAACCACAGACCCATCAGCCCTAGCTGTGCTTACGGAACGGGCGTGCAGGCTTCGGGAGCTGGCCCTCGTTTCCAGGGGCTCTTCCGTGTGTTTTCCATTGGAAGTCACTGCCTAGGAAAGCCCGAGTCCTTCCCTTTATTTCCTCACAATTCCCCATGTTTGTTCCTTTGTTAAGGTGCTCCATGAAGTCCGGATTCTGAGAGCCCCTTTAGTCCTTCCTTGCGCAAGCAGGTGTGAGTAAGCCTCCAGCTGGCTCCCCTTGCTTGGCTTTCATCAATCTCGAGTCCCACATAAGAAACTAGGAAGGAGAGTAGAAAAAAAAAAGATTTCTTTTTCCTCCACTATATCCACAGGGTCCATTCAGTGCCGTACGCCCTCTGGCCCTGAAGAAAGGATAAAAGATCCCAGGACTCTAAGAACCAAAGCAGCTTTTGCCTTCTGCCTTACATCAGTCAGGAGCTCTGCAGCACACAGCCTTGAAAAGAGTAATCATGGAAGCCGCTAGGCCTAGTGTCTGGGCAGAATCGGCCTTCCATAAAAGAGTTTTTATTTCATTTTACTGTACTTATTTTATTTTCATCTTGTTTCCCACAGTTTGTTTTCATATGATGAAATATAATATATCAGACCTCTGGGTGCCACAGATTCCATATCCTCCAAAAAAATCACAACATAGGTAAGTGAAATAACAAGGTATTTGACATTCCTCCGCCTTTCAGTTACTGATCCATTCTCCCACTTGCCTTGTGTGATGTGTTTTGTGGCTGGCAATCCATAGCTGGTAAATACATCTCTTCATCTGTAAAATGGGGCTGTGATTCTTTCTCCTGATTAAAGCATTATAAAAATAAATACAGTCAGAGATGGAGAAATAAGCAAAAGACTGAATAGAGAATGTCAGCAAAGGCAAGGCCCACATGACTTAGTATGGGTAGGACCACACACAGTCTTTTGCAGGAAGCTGATATAATAAAGATGAAAACAGACACACACAGCTGATTTCAAGCCAAAGAGAAACATGCCCTTAGACTCGGTGTGGTGAGCTGAATAAGAAATGTGGAGCATATCCTCTGTCGTTTGAACACTGGTCTCCAGTTGGTAGGGCTGTCAGGGAGATTTAGGTGGTACAGCCTGGATTGAGCAGTATGTAACTTGGGGCAGGCTTTGTAGCAACCCCAGTTGGCTCTCTCTGCTTCTTGCTTCCATCTGAAGCCGTGTGTTCTTGGCTTCTCGCTCCTACTGCCACCCTGGCCACTTGCGGCATGCCTCTCCACCATGATGGAATCGGATCCTTCTGGAACTGCGAGCCCAAGTACACTCTTTCCTTTATAAGCTGCCTTGGTCACTGTGTTTCATCAGAGCACCAGAAAAAGTAACCAGCACACCAAACAACCTCCTTGTAAGACTGTGCACAGAGAAGTAAGTGCGAGAGAGGGTGTATTTAATAAAAGAAAAAGGTCATAGCATAGCACAGAGCGGGCCAGTTGAAAAGGGAAGATATGGAATAACAAAGACATTAGCGTTTTAAAATGTAGGTTAGCACAACAGAATGCACACTGTGCCTGCACTGATACACAAGATCAGGTGAAATCAAAGGAAAAGCAATGAGGTGCATACGGTAAGGGACAAGAGGACTTGGGGTGTAGCTGGGCAGTCAAACTCTTAGTTAGCATGCACGAGGCTCTGAGATTGATTCCCAGGACTACAAAACCAACCAGCCCAAACAAACCACCACCAACAAAACAAGAGTTGGTCTGTTTTGGGAAGAAGTGACAAAGGGGAAGTTAATGGAAGAAGATATGTAGTGATGGTCATGTCTTGACTTGAGGTGTTGTTTCTGCGTGTCTATTATATACCCATTCATTAGGTCATTGATGACTTAATCAGTATTCTATATTTTTACTGTCATACCTCATACAGCAAAATATGAAAAATAATATACAATCACATACAACAATGTGTGGTACACATATTAGGTAGAAAAAACGGATAGTAGCCTCCACCTCATTCTCTACCTTTTGAAGGTTTAAGAAATATGAATATCCTATTTGAGGACTGGGGAGATGGTCCACAGGGAAACAGTGTTTGCTAAGCATGGATGAGGACCTGAGTTCAAATCCCCAGAACTCAAGAAATATCGGAATGTGGTCAACGTACACCTGTAATCCTGGTGCTAAGAGTTAGGAAGGTGGAGATGGGAGAGATGTTGCCTGCCAGCCTGGTCGCAGATTTCTGTGAGAGAACCTGTCTCACTGGAGTATAGTGGCGGAGAATAACAGATATCTGCTGGCATCTCCAAGTGTGCATTAACGCAGCCCATACACACGTGCACCACACACACACACACACACACATCTCATCTTAAAGGTTTCCTGTAATTAGAAGTAACCAACTCTCCTAGTTTGCCTTTAATAAAGGGGAAACACAATTTATACATTCAGGAAGAAGGGTCTCTGAAAAGCCACTACATATGGAAAAATCACCCTGAGTGGTATCATTAGACTTTGAACTTCATTTGGAAACCCTAAAATTCAAATTTCACAACCACAGAAGCAAATGGGTACTTGGAGTTTGGGACGGGTTATGAGCCAGGCCGGGACACCCTGGTTCATGATGTAGGAGCGCTCTGACAGGGTGTACCACTCAGGGGACACAGCTGCTTTCTTTAATGGCGATTCTCTTACAGGCAGCCGGGGTGAGGAGTGGATCAACGCTGCAAGCAGCCTTCTGCTAAACATCTCTGTGACTGGGAAACCCCAAAGGGCTACATCCGATCCTTTGCCACGGCAGCCATTAATGACTTCTAGAGGAGTGGAGCTGGGGAGGGACAACAATGGGTGAGAAGTCAATTTAATTTTCATTCCAGGCCTGATGTGTTCTTAACAGGACCCTGTGAGAATTTATGTCACATGCAAATTGTCTCTCTATTCCTGATTCAAAAGCAGATCCTGCCTCCGTAGATTCATTCTGAAGCCTTTAGCGGCATTTAATGAAAAGTGGCTGTTTTCACTATGAACCAATTTCCCCCTTGAGTTTTATTACTGAAATCATCAAAATAAATCACCTTGAATCTTTTATCCTACCTGGTTGGCAAGCTGGAGGGAAGACAGTGAAATCCATCTTTTTTTTTATTTAAAAAAAAACCCTACACATTAGAAACATTTATAGGTATTTGAGACAACAGTTAGCTGTTAACGTGAAGTTTCTTTTCCTTTTATTTATTTATTTTTTTGCTCTCCGTGTAGGGAGTATGACTGTTGGCTCTTTGTAAGACTATTGTGACTTATGGTGGCTTGGTTTTACGTGTAACAAGGAAAGTCTATTTAATGAACAAGAAAACATTGAGACAGAGAGTGGACATAGGCAGGTATGTCTATGCTTTGGATATGGACAGGGAGTGACGGCAGCACACTGGACATCCAGGATTAGAGTTGGTCTTTCTTTCACAGGCTGGTTTTGTGCTTCCTCAGCAACAACAACAACAAAAAAATGTGTCTTTGTGTAATAATAGCCACTCAGTAAGAGCCCTCCTTTCACACACTCTATTTAGACACTATTGATCCTTCCCAGCTGTGTCTTCACCAAGACTCCAAGCATATTCGGTTCGCACATGTGACATGGAAATCACGAGGCTCAGGTAACAGGGAAAAGGGACCAAGGGCCGTGTCCTTGTCCTCCTACTCACAGGCATCACTTTTGCACTGAAGATCTGTTCACTCGTTTTTTTCCCACCCACTTTAACCCAGATTTTACTGGGACTAATAATTTTCTCATGGCGCCACTCCCACCTCGGATACGTCCCTAGGGGTAAGCACTGTAAAGGCTGAAGTGGCTGCACTAATCACATTAAGTGTTCGTGCCTAACGTTTTCATGTGTCAGCAATCTGGGACATTTAGATCTTTAGCAAAAGCTTGCACTCGAATATGGGGCTCCGGTGGAGAAAATTCAAGATTGGTGAGAGGTACGTGGGGCCCCGAAATCATGTCACACAGGGCAGTGGCTGTTACACTTAATCTGTCCTAAATTCAAATGACAAAGCATTTATAGTTCCCTACATCTGCTCTCACTGTAATAGACATAAGCAGTCCCCTCCCCTCTCCTCTTTTCTCCTCGAAGTAGATAAGCTTCTACTTATTTTGATGGAAGAAACAAAGCTGGCCTTATCCTCTGCACGGCTAACTACTGTTAGCCTTCCAAACCCAGTTCAAAGATAACACCCTCAACAGGTCTCCCTTCACTGCCTCTGATGCAGAAGAGGGAGCCTTTCCTTGACTCCTTCTGGACTTGTCATGGTTAGTGGCACCAAACAAGGGCACCTCTCACATAAGCATACCATTTTCCAGGCTCCTTAGAGATTTGGACATAGAAAGCCTGAGGGGGTGTGTGCAGATCCTATTAGAAAGCCTTGCGGGTCATTTTTGATGGAGAATCCTTTGAGAAGCACTCACTATTCCCATCATCCTTCACATTGCACTCATCTGTAGGGTGAAAGAGAATCAGAACAAAACCCTGATTCTTAGCAAAGGCTAAGAATCAGAGATGGGCCAACCTAGTATGAATCCGAGCTGCAGAACTCATGAAGTTATACAATCTTGGATGAGTTGTCTAATCCCTCTGTGTCTGCTTCCCCAGCTATATAAGAATAGTATATAAAAAATGTGAAAATCTTCATCATAACCCTATACATTAGACTGCCAAATACATGCACATGCTACTTACTTTTGCTGATGCTGTGATTATGCATGAGCATTTTTATGTTTGTGTCTAGCTCTCTGTGAGTACTGTGTTTCCACAATAGGTGAGTGAGTTACTCTAGCTATAGTACACAGTCAGCGGGGAGTGGCAGGGCAGAGAAATGATATTCCCCAAAGAAGAGGGAGCTGTAGGGGAAGGAAGAGAGGGCGCTAACGACAAAATGCAGAATTGAGGTTACAAGAAGGTCAATGCCAACACAAGGCTCCCTGTACAGACAAAGGAAGTGGCCCGACTTGACAGTCACTGAGCCATCTTCGAAACCTGAAGCCTAAGTCTTCCGAGGATGGGATTCCATCAGCCTTTCTGCTTGACACAGACCTAATAATCAATGAGGCTTCTGAGAAGGAGCTGATCAATGCATTTCACGACGCCATCATTGAACACTTCTCCTGAAAAAACCCATGACAATCTATTACACGACCTAATTGAGAAAATGGATTGAATGCTTCCTTATTGCTTTATCACAAACTGCAAACAAGGAGTGGAAGGGAACCGTACAAGGAAGGCAACTATCAGTCTAAATGAATCAAAACCAAAGGAAGGCTTTGCTTCTTCAGGTAAATCAAATCCACTTCAAGTATTCAACAGGCACGTGGGGCCAGCGGCTCCCATCCTGGACAGTACAGGTAAGGGACATCTATACCACCCCAGAAAGTTTTCCTGGACTTCACCTGGCACTCGAGGTTTCCAGTTTTGTATGGTAAAACCCAGGCAGAGGTGGGAGGGATGGTGAAGAGCCAGAAGGTGAAGGGGACTGCTGAGGGTGGCAAACAGAAAGGCAGGAGAGCTGGTCTAGGCTTCAGAAAGGCCATCTCATCCTGAGGTGGAGACCACAGTGGAAGGCGAGGAAAAGCATAGATACAAGACATCGAGACAGTTAACAGTAGCAAAAACCTGTAGCTTGAAAACAAAAACACATAAAAAGTCAGCACAGGCAGGTATTAGAGGGCCAGGGTTAGAGGCTATGAGGAAATGGAGCACCAGCAGCCAGGTTAAGTTAGTACTCTCTGGGAAACAGGGAAGGAAGGAAGTGATCTGAAAGTGCTGGCAGCTCATTCCTGGGCATGTTCATCTTCTGCCTATGGTACAGCCTTAAAGAGATGGCCTTTAGGCAATGAGAAGCAGGGGTCACAAGCTCATGACAGCAAACTACGGTTGGTACTAAGAGTTTTGAATCAGACGCTAGCTCACTTAGAGCAATAACCATAAGTGTAAGCACTGTAGGAAGTTACCGGAACTAGAAAAAAAGAGGGAATAATTTTGATCCCTTTCTTTGTAGGGCTTATAACATGTAAGGAATAAGAGGCAACAGGCACAGTTCTCAGTGCCACAATTAGGAATACAAGATCGACAAGAGTTGGCAAAATATAGATGAAGGTAGTCTTCCTGGAGGAGGCGTCTTTGCCTCAAGGTCTGCACTGGATGCTTGAGACATTAAACAGTGTTGATGATGGGTAAGGATCTACAGAGGAATAGAACCATTTCCCTAATAAGCTGTGACTGTAAAATCCTGCTTCCCACTTTATCTTCCCATTATTAGAGATATTTTAAAAATCATTTTCAAAAATAGCTAAGGATCTATTTCAGAAACAAAGTAGAAAAGATATTGGGGACCCTGATCTCCACATCTAAACACTACTCTTTAGGTTAGTACTCCCCTGGAAAACTACAGAATATGGTTCCAGCATTGGAAAGTCCCCAGCTGTCCTTTAGAGACTGCCCTGATTCCAAATTCTAGCCCAGGTTCTACAGTCCTCCTTCTTTTGAGCCCACCAGGCTCCTGCTGACTTGGCTCATTCTGTTCTCCTACCCAACGCATGGGTCCCTTCTCTGTGCCAGGCTAACTCGGCCAACAGCTGCAGAAGCACCAAGGCAGCACCCTTAGGAGTCTTGTGAAGTGTTGTACAGTCCAACCATGTTTGCTTTGTCCTGGATGATCCACAGGTAGCTGCACTCCGGGGACTCTTTCTCTTCCCATTGCTAGTCATCATGTATGACTGTCACACTGGCTACAAAAGAAACGTTGGGAGAACAGAAATCGGAGGCCCGAAGACCAGCTCCACGCTGGCAAAGGTGGCTGTAGGCAGGAGAGGCCACAATGTAGAGACTGTAAGGACCAACATGCTTCCAGGCAGGGCACAGGGAGCACTGAGAGGATGGATTCTCATGAGGAAAGCCAGGGCACCGAGGCTGATGAAGGAGCTAAAGAAAGCACTAGGGACAGCAGAAGTGGGGAATCCCAGGGCAGGGAGAGAACAGCAACAGGTTTGCACAGAGAACCTCCCATGTGAGGAACCTCTATTAGTTGATCAGATTTAAATCTCCAAACAGCTCTGAGAAGGGGAAAATGTCACCCCTTTCACAGCACCACATGCTGGGCCACCCTGGCAGAGCCAGAGAGGCTGCGGAGGTGGTGACTCAGGACGCTGTCACCCCAAGGATGAAGCTCCAAATCTATAAGCAGGGCTCCCAGTTTTTTTTTTCCCAGTCAGATACATGCTCCAAGCCTCAGCTTGAGGCACCAAGACACCTGTATTCCACAGTTTCTGGTTCCAAGACCTTTGACCTCTACCATTAATGCACACTCTGCAGGTATGGGTGTGCAGGAGAACCCTGGAGGATAGGTAACCACAGGGAGGAGACTTGGGACTCATCTCGGAGCCAGTAAATAACAGCAGATTAGCCCGCTGTTCTCTCTCCTGGGAGGTCCTCAGTCTAGGTTGTATATCAGCATAACCTTGGCACTGTAGAAAAGTACAGAGGTCCTGTTACAACACGCAAGTTAATTCCCGAGGGCTGGGCCTGGTGAAGGAATTTTTAAGTGACCTATGTAAGTTTAAGATACAGCCATGTAGTTAGATTCTCAAGCCAAACCTCAATGAACAATACGTGATGTAAACGCACTCAAATACGCACCAGGGTCTCTCCAAAAAGCCCCAAGTCCAAGTCAAGGATTAACAGAGGACAGACAAACTCACAAAAACCTGCACCTGAGTTCAGCTCTCTTCCATTTGAACGCAGGCCACACCCCCAGTTCATAAACATGGTACTGTAGCTATCCTCAACTCTCCTGCACATGAGGATTATAGGGGTATAAAAGAAGAGCACCCTGTAAAACATTATTTATGAGGGGGCCAATGGATTTTCTTGCAAATTAGGTTTTATACTTTCCATTTTCCACTGAAACAATGGAGAACTACATGGCTAATAATAAGACACGGGCCTTGATTAAATACCCAATCCATAATTCAATAAAGAGCTTATGCTGACATAATCAGCAAAGAGGGACTCTTATGAATACCCAAATAAGTCCAAACCCAAAGTGCACAACTCAGCACTCACCCCACAGAGGCTTATTATTTGTAAAGTATGCATAACAATTTTTTTCCTTCCGGGAATCGTCTTCACAAATTTTGTAATTAGCAAAGTTTTGTTAGTGGGACAGGACACACTGTGTTCCAAGGGAAGGTTTGCCAGGAGTCTCGGAATGCTCGCACAGAGAAGCAGCTTTTCTGCTTCAACTGCTCAGGGATAACATACCCTCTTCCAATGGATAAAGCACTGTCAACTGGGGAAGTCTTGACAATCCCTAGATGATCAACCCTAGCTTGATGGATTTCTATTTTGGATCAGAATTCCAAAATTGATGTCACTCCAAAAAAGGTAGCTACAAAGAAGCCTGGGTATAAAGCTTCCAGTTTATTTGGAGTAATATTAAACCTTCATATCACGCATGAAAATTTAAACATGAACTTATCTTAAATAAACTGTCTACATTCTATGATTTCCCCCACATGGTTTTGTGCAGATGCTTCGATTTTAAAGCCATTTCTTTTCCTTTGACCACCAGGAAGCTCAGAATGAAATCTATAGCCTGGCCTAAATAACATAAAAGAACATAATACAAATTTATAAATCATCAATGTCCTTGTTTCCATGTGAGTTATCTAACTATATCCCTCCTTTAAAGCTCCCCTTTAAAGGGAATTCTGTTATTTTTATTTATTTGTGTGTGTGTGTGTGCCGAACACATGTGTGTGCCCTCAGAGGCCAGAAGAGGGTATTGAAGTTATAGGTAGTTGTGAGCTGCATGACACTGGTGGCCGGGAATCAAATTCAAGTCCCCTAGGAGAGCGGTCACTGCTCTTAACCACCTTGCAATCTTTCCATCCCTATAGCCTTATAATAGAAACATTTTCCTAAACTCCTCACACACGATTTGCCTGTCTCAAGTTGCTCCATATCATTCCGGGCTACAGTGCTGAGGCTTCTCCAGACCGAATGTGTTACTACCGAGATTCTCCTCCATTCAGATCTCCCAAGTAACTGCTTCCGGTTGTAGGGTTCACCATGTGCCCTCATCACGGCTCACAGGTATGGCCCATGGAAGGCAGACAAGAACACAGTGTTGGTGATGGGAGAAAACAAGTCTCGTGAAAATAACCCAAAACCTAGTCCAGCTGTGAAGGACTGGAATTTGGCCCCCAGCTAAATGCAGAGTATTTCACAGGAACAGGAGAGGTACTGAGGAGGCTCAGACTTCATTATGTGATATCACCAAGGAAGGGAATGGAGGTGGGGTGCTAAGACAGATCATCTCAAAAGAATTCTCAGGTACAAGATGTATCCTGGAACACTTGTGTAGTGTGTGCCCAAGGCCATAGGTTCAATTCCCATCTTCCGCCCCAGCCGTGTATATGTGTGTGTGTGTGTGTGTGTGTGTGTGTGTGTGTGTGTGTATAGTTACCTCACTTAATCTTTAATCTTTATAATGCTATAATAGGGAACATTACTTTCCCTATTAGAAAACATTACATATTTTCTTTCCAATTAGAAATGTAACCTCAGTAATTTTCTGATGCGGAAGCTCTGTTAGCTCAGAGGGGTGAGGATGGGGAACAAAAGGTGACATTCTGGCTTGCTGGACATGGTGACTCCCTTCTTAATCAGTACCCTCACCATCTCTTATCTTCACAGGAAAACTCCCTCTCAGTAACTGGTCCTCCTCCTCCTCCCGATTTCGTGACCTAGAATCCAGAGGCTGATGTCATCCTCCTAATGGATCGGCCACAACACCTAGTAGTCGACAATAGAAAATCGTATAAATGCACTCTTTTTATCAGCATTTATCAGAGAAAACAAACACTTTGTTTCCTTCCAATCAAAGTTCCTGGAACCTTGGTCATGGAGATCCTTTCCTCCCTAGGGGATGTAGCAATCTAGTTATCTCCTCAAATTATTCTGACCTTCCAAGGCCGAGTCCTGTTAGCCCTTCTTAATCCAAAAATAATTAGTGATAACAGACCTGGGCTTGTTGAAACAGAGAGTTATTTGCGAGGAAATTCTTGACTGGGGCAAATGGTTTTACAAGAGCCACCAACTCTAATAGATTGTCCAGAGTTCCTGCCACCTGCTATCCTCAGCTCCCCTGTCATCTCTGACAGTAAAAGGGCAGTAGGTCATGATGCTGAGCTGGAAGACATGTTGCTGCCGCACTGTCACTGATGGGGGGGAAATGAGGCCAATGCACCAGCCACCTGGAAGGGACACTGGGTGGAGGCTCCCAATCTCTCTATGCAGGCAAACAGGAACACAGAAAGACAGAGAAGCTTTTCCAAAACTGCTGCAGTACCTCAATGACTCCAAGGAGCATTTTTGGAGGGAGGGGGCAGAGGATTACAAGGGGAAGTGGTAATATAAACAATCATTGTGGCCTATTTCAGGCCAAGGGACTCTATAATAGTTAGGAGTGTGTGGCAGCATCTCCTGCTAGCAATGAACAGAACTGGGGATTATGGGTGGGGCTGGCAGCCTGAGGCAGTACTTCTGTCTCTGCTCTATCCCTGAGAAGGGAGCAAAAACTCTGTATTTGACCCTGCCAGAAACACCCGGAGAGCTTATTAAGGAGCAGGGGGCTGAAGCCAACCCCAGAGGTGCTGAATCAGTAGATATGGTGTAGGCAGCACCGCTGTGAGGCTCCCAATTAAAATTTCTAACTACTGTCCAAGCAAGGCTGTCCTCCTGGGTTGCAGACCAGACTCCGAGAACTGCCTCTTACTTTAGACAATTCCTGAGAAATCCAAGTAGCAAAGAAGCCACGATCAGATGTCACCAATAGGCACAAAATGCTTACCAGTCCATAAAGATCATTTCATTTAATCTGACTAAACTCAAAAGCAGTCTTTGCAATCCTTGATACATCGACATGGATATGCAGATCAAGAGAGGTAAAGTGGCCTGGCCAAGACCACATTGCTATAAAGCAGTGGTTTTGAACCTGTGGGTCATGACACCTTTGGGGGTTAAATGGCCCTTTCATAGGGGTCGCCTAAGACCACTGGAAAACACAGATGTTTACATTATGATTCATAAGAGTTGCAAAATAATAATTGTGATGTAGCAACAAAATAAGTTTATGGTTGGGGTCACCACAACATGAGGGACTATATTAAAGGATCATAGCACTAGGAAGACTGAGAAGCACTGCTACAAAGGGACAGCCAGAACCTAGCCTTCAAAGCCTTAGAGTGACTCAGGCTTCTGAGATGAGCTGCAACCAATCCAAGCAGACCTCAGGATGATAAGCATCTCAAGAGTCTATCTGTCTTCAGCAAGAGGCCCTTCTACTAGCAGGCAACAGCTCTACCTGCATGTGTGCATCCCTACTGAACATGACACACACAGAGAAACATGGACCTCCTACTCGCCCTTGGGTCATCCTAACTGGAGATGGAGAGACAGACCACATGCACTTCGCAGTCGAACTTGGTAACCACTGGGACATGAGAAAACTGAGGGCGTACTTGACTTCGTCATCTACAGGACAAGTTGAAATACTTCAGATATATAGATGTTTTTCTACAAAGCACTTCTGGTCTAAAACATGAAGCTTCAGATTCAGTTCTTGATTCGGATTATCTTATCCAAAGCCACTAGCTTCCTGACCACTCTTTCCTCCTCTGACATCCTTAGAAGCCTATATCTAGGAGATCTCTGAGTATGGTGCTATGGCCTATATTTCTGTATTTATGACACATTTGCTGGTGCTGCAACTTTTGGCAATGTATTAATGGATGTAAAGACTCAAAATAAAAACAAACTGTCAATAATCACAGCCAGCCACTATTACAGCCTATATTTTACAATTCATCAGCCCTCCCTTTATTACTACCATGTTCCTGGAGGTTCAAGCACAATGTCTTCACAAGGACTGTGCCAACAAAGCTTGAGAGTCAATGTCTCCCTCTTCTCTGGATACGTTCACCTTACCCTTTTCCCCAGTAGATCAGAGAAAGGTAAGCATTATCCTACAACTCATGCCTCAAAGGCTACACTCAAAGTTCGGTGCCGCGGACACACTATGATGGTGCCGCAGGGTGGAAAATTTCCCTTCCAAAATGCTAGGACATGAGGAAAGGCTGAGAGACACCATAATGCCAGGATCACTAGTGTAGAGCATGGAGACAGAAAATCTGGTCCCTGTAGGACAGTGACTCATTCTGATGGGGCCCCTGGCTTCCAGATTCATTCTGTAATGTATAAGTCATAATGCTAAGTCCTCAGTGACCTTCCAGGACCGCTGTGAGAACCAAAAGTCTGACTGTGCAGCTGACAAGACTGGAAATACTGGGCATGGAAGGCACTGGCATGAGAAATGTAATCAATGTTCTTTGAGTTAAGACACAAGCAGATCCCAGCATGGCACACCACAGTGGCATAGAGTGCAGTGTTCAAATATGTGTACCATTTCAGTTCCCGGGTCTTTATCATAAGTACTACCTATGCCTTTAGGGGACTGAACTCTTGGGTTATTCATTTGTGAAATGAAATGAGTTAAGGTAGGGAAAGCGTTGAACACTATGCCTGGCACATGGTGAGAGCAGAGACACTGAGACAAGGCCACCAAAAGCATCACCATAATCATCATCATCATCATCACCACCACCACCACCACCACCAGCATCAGCAGCAATGTTATCTTCAACCTGCTTTGACATTTTTTCATTACAGCACTGCTGTCCCTGTGCCCCATATGTTCACCTGTACTGAAGACACTCAACCTACAATCTCCAGGCCTGCTTCATCAAGGGAAACAGGATTCCATTACTATTCTTTGTCCTTTAAGTTGAGGTTTAATTCACATACCATAAAAATTCCCTCCTTTAAAGTGTATGCTTCTAGGGTTGTGCAACCATCACTACTGTCTAACTTCACAGAACTTGCCATTTAAATTTGTTTTAAATTAACAAAGTCATATGCATTTATGGCATAAAATGTGATACCTTGAAATATGCATCCATAATGATATTGCTACAAAATACATACATTCTAACATTTGGGGTTGCATGAGAACCCTGAAACGCTGATTTCCTGGTGGTTTCAATGGTGCAAGTCCATCACTTACTACAAGAAAATACTGACACTGCATGCTGGAGCTTTTTGAGGTCACCTTTCTGAGCACGTGAACATGTGCTTCCCTAAATCCTTCTCCATCCAAGCCCTTAACCCCATTCTAGCCTCTTCTTCAGCAACCACTCTATGTGGAAGTGAGATCATATGGCATATGTATTCTGTTAATCTGGCTTATTTAACTTAACATGATGTCCTAAAGATTCATTTACATAGGTATGTTATATTTTAAAATTCTAGACCTCCTCTGATAGATAGTCTTTAGAAAGAGTTCCAAATTTCCTCTATCTATTGCTAATATAAGCAATCAATATCCACAAAAAGAGACCTTGAAATAAGAAACAGATAAAGTGTGGTTGCCTGGGCCAATCTGGCTCAGACTCTGGACCCATTGTTCTTTTTTTTTAAAAAAAAAATATTTATTTATTTATTATGTATACAATATTCTGTCTGTGTGTATGCCTTCAGGCCAGAAGAGGGTACCAGACCCCATTACAGATGATTGTGAGGCACCATGTGGTTGCTGGGAATTGAACTCAGGACCTTTGGAAGAGCAGGCAATGCTCTTAACCTCTGAGCCATCTCTCCAGCCCTGGAGCCATTGTTCTGATGTGATGCTCAGGTTTCTTATCCATGCCCACGTCCCCATCTGTAAGTGGGAATACCACATTGCCAGTTCTTGTCCATGTTGATGTGAAACTGCATTGCTTCATCAAAAGTGCTTTCAAGACCTGGAATGCAGGTCAGCACTCAGTGGATGCTGAGTTGTTAGTCTAGACCTGTTTGCCAAGGTCTTAAGAGTGGTGCTCGAATGGGTTTTGAAAGAGGGAAGAACAGTTACCTCTCCGCTGCCAGGGTCTGAGATGGCTCACCCCACGGCACTACGCAACACTGGACAAACTCCTTTGCCACTCTGGAGGTTTGTGAAGATGAAAACCCACTGACATTCAGGTGAATAGAGCTCTTTCCTCTCTCCCAAGCATTTCTCCACACCTCGGCACAGGATCAAATTCCCACACCACCTGCCAGGCTGCCTCTGTGCCCACGGTAGCTGTGGAGAGCTTCTGGTTCCCTCGGAAAAACAGTGGGAGAATATGTCCCACTATTGACAGGAAACGTGAATGGCACCCCACCCAGTGCTGGCCCCAGCAACTAGACGATTCCACCAACACAGCATCAGAGGCTGCCTATAGACAGATGGCAGGACAGGGGCTTGCGGCTCATATACTGGCTTGTGAAGATGAGGACGGGAGGAAGGGTAGCATCGCTTGGTTTAAGGTTTTAGGATAATAGATTTAGGAGCCCTGCCCACAATGGGATGCAAGAAAATAACGTGTTTATGCCTAATCTGGATGCCCCTCACTGAATCATGCTGATTCTACTGTAGGCAAAGCACACAAACCCTACAGCCATTGATCATGTTCTCATCAGATACTGACGGCGTCTAGCTGCAGTCACAGGAAGAGCTGCTGGGTCAAAACAGGAACATGAAGTTCAATGTGACTCTCTACGCTTTCTCCCATTCTCATTTTCCTCTACAAAATTTCATCTGCTAACATGAACATGGGGTGTCTGTTTAATGCTAAACAAAACTTTCCTATTGGGGAACCACAGGACATTATCAATAATGAGGCTACTTAAGAGGACAGAGTCGGTAAGGCTGACAAGCAAACGGCTTCTCTTGAGTGTCTATCTAAAGGCGCTGGCCACGCACTGTTTTGGCCACAATGGAGTGAGAAGACTAAGGCGTGAGCATTAAGCACCTCGCCTATCACTGTTGGAGGTACTGCGGCTATGGATTTAGCCTATTTTCTCTAAATCTGTGCCCGCCTCTTTCCAGACCAGCACTGTTTCCAGGAACTATGGAGATGGAAATAACTTAAGTTTGAAGTCAGACAGACCTGTGTTTGAATGTGTCCTCATTGAGTAACCTTGGACTACCATATTCTTTGGCTGTTGAAGGACAATAAAGAGGGCCCTGAGAATTTCAGCACAGACTCTCATGTGCAACACACAGACTCGATAACTCGTGGCTGTTCCCAGGAATAGTCAAAGTAGACAACCCTCATGATGGGCAGTGTGGCTTCAGAGTTCCCTTCAAAGAGATAATTATATCAGGTCACATGAGCCAGACTGAAGCAATAGTACATGGTGTACAGATTCCCAGATATACAGTTCTAGAAACTGAAAGAACAGTGACAGAAGATAGCTCAGCTCTGAGGACAAGGTTGCCTTGCCTTGTCAGTGGTAATAACAGACGTGTAGGTGAAGCCAAATCCATCAAATGTGTGCTTTATATAAGTGCAATTGCTATCAATTTCTTTCCTACAGAGCTGTTGATTGGAGGTGGGGTTGATTTTCTTTGGCGTTTTGTGGTGCTGAGGATTACACTCCGGGTCTTCTAAGTGCTGGGGAAGTGGCTGTCCCACTGGGCTACACCCAGCTCATGAAGCCATCGGCAGAAGGCACTTGTAGCACAGTGTATGTTCCTCCTGTGGAAGGGCTGCTTTTACCATCCTCACCTGAGGGCAGCCGCCAGAGCTGGAGATAAAGCTGCGACAGTCCTCCTTTCCTAGTGCCTCGTGTAACAGGAGATAAGGAGGCAAGGACATGGAGGTGGGTGGGTGCTTTGCAAGCCAGAGTTTACCAAAGCTTATTGGGTCATTTGATGAAGTGCTGGGCAGGATCATGAGACAGTTTCATTAATGAATAGGCTTTCAAGATTCTTGGTCTTGACTCAACACAGACTCTAGACAGTTCTGTTTAATTAAGGAAATTTTCATCGCTTGAGTCGTGGAAATATTTTGCAATGGGGTCAACCAAGCTATAGGCAATGAAGAATTCAGATCACTATAGTCACCAAGACAAAGGCAATTGTTCAGATAAACCAGAAATTGAAAATGCTTCCGATTCATAGGCACCTCCCTTTAAGAGAAAAATCAATAAAGCCTGATACAGTCCTTATTGCTTGTGCAATTCAAACTTTACCCTTTATATGATCTGAAAATTCATTTTATTTTGTGTCTGAAAGCAGAGGGCAAGCATACATGATAACAACCGATAAAAGAACAACAGAAGCTAATGTGGAATCACTGAAGGCTGGCGATTTCCTAATCACTTCATGGGCACTGGTTCATTTTGTCCATTCGACAAGCCTATTAGACTGCCTGCCTTGTCCTCATTTTAGACTTGAGTATGTGCATGCACAAAAGCCCCCAGAAGTGGTTGAAGGTGCAGGATGAGATGGAACATTTTAGCTATAAACAATAAGTAGCTGTTTTCTCACCTGCCATGGGCGAGAACAATGCCAAGTGTGTTAGTGATTTTTCTTTTGAAAAAAAAAAAAAAGACACTGAAGCCACAACATGAGCTAACACATAACCTGTGTCTTGCACACATGGCAATGGAGGCTTTAAAATATTACAGGGCTTGCCTAAAGTCTTGCATTCAATCAATAGCAAGGCTGCATTCTGGTACTGGGTTCAATCATGTCCAAGTCCAAGGGCTTCTGGGAAGAAGACAGCTTAAGGTCCTTTTGAAAGCCTTCCTCTTCCCGCCTGGTATTCCTGCATCCCCTCATTCACATGGGATCAAGCCAGGCACAGAAAAGGACAAAACATTTGTTTAATTTCATTTGTACATTTCAGAGCAAGTTATTTTTTAAAACTTGGGGGATGTAATGTTACTCGTAGGAAATTCTTTGGAAAGCAATAAAGCCGATTAAATTAAAGTATGGTTTGATAGTGATGATTTAGCAAGTTGCAGTGGCATTAGTAAAAATGAAATAGAAGACCTCTTTGCATATTATCTCCCTAAAGAGTATCGCCTGAGAAACACTCTTTGCACATAAAATAATGAGAATATATACATATGATAAACATAAACTAGAATAAATGAAATTCTGCTTCTCCCATAAACTCCATCTGCCAAACCTACACCAATAAGGTGGAAGGACGTTAAAATATGAGCTGGAAGCAATGAGAGGGAGAATAAGCCACTTCCAGCAGGCTTGGGGGGCAAAAAAGAAACCAGCCCTCAAACTGAGAGCCCTTATTTCTTGGGTTTGCTCCCCGGGAACTTATGAAACCCCTACCCTGTACGAGGGCAGAGCATGGAAATGCAATGAAGGGACATAGCTGCTCTTGGCGCATTCTCAGTCTATCATATACTGCAAGAAATCCCCTCAATACTTGCCCACAAGAGAATCCTCTTGTGCCCTACATAAGCCTGCACCCACCTCTGTCCACTCCACTAAACTCCAGAACATTGGCACCAGCTTTCTTTCAATGACTCCATTTCTATTCTCGTCCCTCCCCTCTCTTCTGTCTGGAATATCACCAGCAATACCCTGCTCAACAGGTGCCCCCTCTGCCCTTCCTGGCAATCAATTCTTCCTGGCAAAGAACGAATGGGGATTTCCAGAGGAAAGAGTATCTAAGTTGGAATTTGAAGGAGGGAAGGTCTGGGGCATGGGGGTAGGTGGAAATACAGAAGGAAGATGGAGCTGATGAAAGGGGAAGGGAGAGCCCTATATGGGGTACTGGGGTTAGTGGCTGTTGTGAGGGGCAGTCAAGGCCCTGCCAGCTAAGGTCAGCTGCCTGCATTGGGTTGAATGCACTGAGCTCACCTCCAGGGCAATGCAGCCTTAAGAACATTCCTGCTTCAATGAAAACATCTTCAGAAACTGCACAAAAGAGAGACTAGAATTTTCCATGTGAGAAAACTGGGTGGAGATGGGAGAGACTTGCCTCTGGTTATACATAGTGAGAACTGGTGCCTTGTTCTAAAACCACCATAACACATTACTACATATCTGCACTGTCAACGGTCAACATGACAGTAGTGTCTGTCACCTTGCTGAGAAGACCTTTCCTATGTAAAACGAGACCATCCTGCAGAACATAATGTCATTTATTAAAGTAAATTCCAATTGCAAACATTTTTAAAAGATGAGTGATTGTATGTATGCCCTTCAACACCCACTCAGGGACTTCAGGAAAGGGCAGGGAGAAAAAAAAAAGTGTCTCTGGTAGAGACACAGGCCATAGAGAGGCTGCCTGAGGGGTGAGTGAACATCTGGAGGCAAACAGTGAGCAATCACCTGTATTTAAAGAACTAAATGGGAAGCAACAGCTGGCTTCACTTCTGAAGGCTTAGCGGCCACTAATGGAGACACACACTTACTGAGAAATATGTCACTTTGGGGGAAAATGCAAGCCGTGGTCATGACAACCAAGGAAAGACGAGGACTGTGGGCTATGTATCCATGGGTCATTTCTAAGTCTCCTGGCAGGGGAACAGCCATGACTATAGAGAAGTCATGGATCACTGACAGGGCAACTGCAGACATCCAGGGAATAAAAGTGTTGTTGCCAAAGATGCAGCAGTAGTAAGAAAAGGGAGGGTGGAGTGGGAGGCAGAAGTTGGTGGCCAATTGTAGCTCTGTGACCACCTCTGTGACCTTGAGTCAATCATTCTTAGCTCCCTAAGCTTCCTTGTCTGTAAAGAGGAAAATAGTCAAAGCCTACTTGGAGGTTTTGTAAGAAATGAGGGCTAGAATGCACAGGACAGGCATCCAGCCTTGTGGCAAATGTCCTATGGAAGAAGCCAAGAGAGCTTGGGTCCAAATCTCAGTGTGCAAGGATGGGGCCACATACATTATCACAGCAACCCAACGAATGGTTCTGAGAGAAAGGTGGCCCTGCACTGCTATTACATTCATTCTTGGTCCAGCTTAAATATTACTTCTCTGGGGAGGATTGCTCTCTGGGCCAGGCCACCATGTCTATCAGCACATCCTCTATGTTCTGATAGAGCTTCCTATGTTTCAGAGTTCAGATAAGCCTCCCCCCTTTCTTTTACACTCTTTTGGCCTTCTTTTCAGTTTTTAGGCTGAACACACATACTACAGGCTAGAATCTACATGTGAGACAAAACATGTAGTTTTTGTCTTTCTTAGTTTGAGTTCCCTTAATATTTAAGGTAATACTTATTATTAGACCTTCCAGATGCATTCATTTTCCTGAAAATCCCACTTTTCTTTACAGCTGAATAAAATGTCATTATGTGCACATAGCACATTTCATTACCTATTCACCTGTTGATAGTCTATTCACACACACACACACACACCTTCTCTCTCACACACACTCACATGCACACACACTCTCTTGCACGCTCACACATGCACACACATGTGCACACATACACATAAATGGAGACTTCACTTTTGCTTCCCGGCCAAACAGACCCAAATAATCACACAAAAACTATATTAATTGCAACACTGTTTGGTCAATGGCTCATCCATATTCCTAGATAGCTCTTACCTCTTAAATTAACCCATTTCTATTCATCTGTGTATCGCCACAAGGTTGTGGTTTAACGGGTAAGGTTCTGGCGTCTTTCTCCTTAGACAGCTACATAGCGTCTCCCTGACTCTGTCTACTTTCTCTCTATATCTCTGTTTGAATTTCCCGCCTGTCTTTATTCTGCTAAGCCATTAGCTGAAACAGCTTTATTCATCAACCAATAAAAGCAACAATATACAGAAGGACATGCCACCCCCCCCATCACATACACAGAGCTGCTTGCTGCCACAGGGAAGACTTCCATGTTGGCCGAGCAAACAGAGCAGCTTTGTCCATCCTGCCCTCCATTCTCCTCTTGAACAGCTGTGGAAGTTTAAAGTTTGCCTGACTTGGGGTTTTCTTTTGATTCTAATAAACTGTCCTAGTACTTACACGTACTTATACTTGGATCTTAAACTCTGTTATGAACAAGATTAAGAACCCCAAGAGGGGACCTCAGTTTCCCCAGTATCAGTAGGATATGGAGTCCTTTAAGTATTGGCTCAGGGATAGTATAGAGGGTGTCAGGGGAAAGGATGCATGGGACACAAAAGAGGAAAAGAGAGGGAATTTACAAGTAGGAATTAGGGATAACAGGACTGGGAAGATAGGAGTGGTAAAGAGAATCTACCAAACCATACATTGTTGGAAAATTTCATAGTGATATCTAATACCTTATATGATAGTTTAAAAAATTATATCAAAACTGTCCTCACAGTGGATTTAGCATGAATAAAAGAGACATCACCAACCCACAAAGCATTTTCTATCCCACAGAGCACAGCATGTTCTCCCAGAGACTTAGAATTATGACCGATTATCTGGCCATGTATTACCCTGCTGTCTCATGTCCTCTATTAAAACAATCTAGGAGAATAGATGCCTGTCCTGTGTCCATCACTGGATCCTCAGGGGCCAACACAGAGTTTGACCCCTAGATAGTGCTAAACGGGTTATGCTATCAAAGTCTAGATGAATGAGGAGTGGATGCAAGCCAGAGTTTTGCACTTCCACAGCATCTTTTAAAAAAGATAAGAGAAGGAAAGGGAGTGAAGTTGCAACTGTAAGATGCTCAGGTAACCCAGGCACTCCGAAGATTCCCTTCATCCTCTGATGTGCTGCACACATCTCTGCCAGGCAGTAGTATTTCAGAACAAATCACAAGATGGCAATTATCCCCTCCAATATTCCTATAAATAGTTTTAGGCAAACCTCCATCCCATCCTTGCTTCATTACTAGGTTTCTGGGTTGAATTTGAAAGGCAGATATTTTCTTTTTTGAGCTTTGGCAAATTGGAGGCTAGAGTTGGCTTATAGATGGTGCTTGCAGGTGCAAAAAAAAAATACAGTTTGCATACATTAAATTTACAAGGGGGTCAGACTGAATTCTTTGAAAATGCCCTCTTACATCTTTTTAATTTTACTGAATTTTTGATGAGCACAGATTTTGTTGGTCTGCTGCCCATTTTAATAGCAAGCTGGAATTTGGCTGTTCCATTGGGGGAACCCATTGAAATGCAAAGAGAGGCCAGGTCTATAACTAGGGTCCCTTTACCTGCATTCACTCTGGGAGAAGAAAAAAATGCAAAGTGTAATTAACCATTAAATTACGGGCTGGATTTAGACTGAGAATGAGTGGTGGTATTAGCATACTGAAATACTAATTCTACACTATAGGGTAAGGGGGAAATGGTGTAGTAACTGGACCCTTCATTTAGATGAGCACTTTACAATTTAGAAAAGCATTTTTGCATCCACCCATTATTTCATTTCAGCCTCACTGAAGCCCTGTGATTAAGTCATCACACTGGTACCAATTAGCTTTAATTGTACAAATTAGATCACGCAACGTCCAGACTTTCAAAAGTTCAGAGAGAGCTTGTTGCCTGCCGAATGGTATCTAAGATCAAGGCCCGCCCTCTCTCGATTCGGCCCACCTTCACAGCCACGTCTTCTGCCTTTATCTGTTGTCTAGCGATGAAGGATCACAGAAGCACAGTTCTTGCCCATTAAGTTTCTCAGGACACTGAAGGAGAGACGATTCCCGTGAATACATGGTAGGAAGTCCCAAAACAGGGTTCCCGAAGTCTCAGCTGAGATCCAACTAGCCAGTGAGCTAGGCTGGAGCAGACGGTCAGACAGAGCATAATCGATCATCATCCCCAGTGCTGGTGCTGCACATAGGAACCTCTCCACAGTCTCTCCTCTCTCCGAGTGCTGGAGCATCTAATAAAAGACCTGGTACTCTTTCTCCACTACACAAACTTAGGACTGTTTCACTGCATGCGTTCTGCTTTCTGTCTCCCTATGAGACTTTGTATTCATCCCTGCCTACAGACAAGGGCTGTGAAGGGACGTGCAGTGTGGGACTTAATCCACAGTTCATGGACCTAGTACCCAAGACAAGAGGAGTGGGGCTGCATGGGATGGGAGCCAGTAGCTCATAAGATTGGCTACACTACCCACTGGATTATTGCTCTCAAAGACAGTGGTACATGCAGCCAAGGCAACTTGCTGGGAGACCAAGCAGGCCAGCCTGTAAGGGAAATAAGCCAAGAATAAGATGATTACTGAGGTCCTTGAGTCACCCACTTGGCACCTCACAATGAACTTGTATGTGACTTCTTGGTGGCAGTCCTATAAGGTTTGGTGACCTCTGAATTGAGCTGCATGTCTCTGTTCTAACCCAAGACTTACAGGAGCTTTAGACTTCAGTGTCCCTGCTGGAGGGACACTATGTATCCCATGCTGCTCTTGGAGCACTGCCCTGGGCAGGAAGACAGACCTTACTATATGCTGCTTGATTTCTTCCCTGAGCTGAAGCAAGGCTGAAGGATATGCTCTCAAATAGAGAACAGCATGAAGACTGACTTTGTCCAGTACCTTAGGCAGGTTGGAAACTCAAAACGACCTAAAAGTGATTAACTAGCTGTTCGTCTGAAGCAGCAGTGAATGATCAGAGAACACCAGGACCTGTCACCCTAGGCAGACCCCAGCGAACCTCTGCAGAGCTCAGTCTCCTGGGAACACAGAATCATATGGTCCTGGAAATCATCTCAGCACTGACTTTAGCTGGTGTAGCATGGGAACTCTCCTTTCGGATCTGAAACCTTCATGGGAAAGACACGGGTTTGGCCTTACCTGAGGTTATTACTGACTGTCCACTACATGGACGGCATGCTCTGAGATGTCTCCTCAACTCACTAAGCCTCAGCTTCCACACACACACATATATTGGAGGCAGCATAACAAAAGCTTTACTGGAATTGTACTGATATATATATATAAATATATATGTCCTATGTATGTAAAGTATTTCATATAATCATCCCTAAATTATTTATCATAGCTGATACAATGTAAATGATAAATAAATGCTTACATTTATTGTTTATGGAATAATGATAAGAAAAATAGTTGATGCACACTCAATATAGATGTAATTGTTTATTCCAGTTATTCTCCATTCTCAGTTGGCTGTACAAGGATGCTGAAGCAGGGTTGACCCCAGTCTTTCCTTCACTGTGACCAGAGAGGTAAGCCTGGGAAACTAAACATGGTAGTTCTTACTTCATTAAGATACAAAGAGGAATGTTACTTTTAAAGAGCTTTCAACTGGGAGGTAAAAGGGAGTTAACATAATTTTTGCTATGAGCCTCCTACCTTTGGAATAGAAGATTGTTTTGTGGGAAATTAGTGCCATTCCCATTTGAAGGCGTTAATGGAATGGCTGCAAAAGCGCTCCTTTCTGAAGACACAGGACCCTCATCCTCCCTCTGCCTCAGGAGTATAAACGAGAGCCCATCTGTACTCAAAACACAACTCCAGACCAGTGAGCTCTGAAAGCCAGAACTCCCAGAAAACATGGTTTCCTGCGCATCTTCCTTGTGGTAAAGTGGCTAATTCGGCCTATGTCATTCATTCTTCCTCTGATACGCCTGGCATCAGGATTCCCAATCATGCGTCATGCCGGACGCCAAACTCAGAATGGTGACCGTGCAGTTTCTGTTATCGTGGAGCTTAGTTATAGACCAAGCAGAGGATGGCTCAGATGAGTTCTCCCTACACAGTTCCAAAAGGTAGACAAAAGACAGCAGAGTTACCAAGAAAGAGAAGCGTAGCTTTACTAAAATGCAGGCTATGACTTTACTAAAAGTCAGACTGTCAGTAGTTGGATCAACTACTGTGCACCAGAGGCTTCCCAAGAAGCAAGCAAGCATGCATCGTTGCATGTAATTTTCATAAGCACTGCAGGGACTGCACATTCCTTTTCTTGAATCACACTTGAAGACTGGGACTCAAAACAGGGCCAAAATTCCTTGCCCAAGGTCACACAACATCATCTGACCTCAGGAAGAGCTTCTACAGGAAGCTCTTTTGCTATGATTCACCTCTCTAGCACACTGCTTAACGAATCTAATTTCATTAATATGTACAACATCTTCAAGTACATTCACACAGTACAGACCGAATGACTGCCACACACACAAAAAAAATTAGTGCATGTACGTTAAAATACCACATGCCTTTATTGGCTCTTCGTCTCTCTCTCTCTCTTTCTTTTTAATGCTCTCTCCAGCACCAACTCACTTCATTCTTTCCAATGAGCATTTATCCAATTTAGAGTCAATGAAAAATAATGTTTATTTTTCAATAAGTTTACATTAAGCACTGCAGAAGTGCTTCTGTGCTATTTAGTGCTGCCTGGGCTGATGCAGGGAATGCATTTGAATATGTCTGTAATTGAAGCCCAAAGGGGTTAGCAGGAAGTTGGCTTTGTTCTGTAATTTAAGTAACTAAGAGTAAGTTAGAAAGACTTTCAGGTAGCAAAGGGGGAGGCAGGAAAGGAAAGTGAGAGAGGAAGATAAACAGGAAGGAATGCTTAGGGAAGGAAACTAGGGATGGTAAAGCCACAGGAGGTGGTCTTTCATTGCCACCTCCTTCTGCAGCCTGGGGATGCAATGGTATTTCCACGTGCTAGACAGTACAGGCTCTATGCCCAGTTCCACCAGAGCCAAGCTCACTACCTCACTGGTAAGGTCTGGAACATGGTAATGATAACTCAGAAAGGAGAGAGGGCCATCAACACCTAGGGCTTGATCTGTACCTCTCCCTTATATTTAAGTCAGAATGAGGGTCATGTGTCTCCTTTCTCCTCCTATTTATTGGGCCCAACTGAACAAATAAACATTGTTTTATAGTAGACTTTGAAAGTCAAATGTAAGACCAATAATCCTTTTCATTTTTCTACTGGCCAATGCCCAGAATCAGAAACAATTGCAGGCAGTGTCATCTAGAGGCAAGGAAGATGAATACAAAGTAAATAGAGGTTTGAAGCCATGAAGACCAGGGTCCTTGTAGTCCTTTAGCCATTTGGAGTCTTACATGTAAGATAAAGACAGGGATGCTATAGCAAGCATCATGTTGTGTGTAAGAAGTATGGCACAGAATGTCATTTACGTGACGGATGACAGTTTCTATCAAGAGGAATTATTGGCTCCAGACATCATGGAAATATTGATGAGGTCCTCAGTTTCACCCAAAGGAGAAACAGAAACTAATTCATTTGTTCATTTGCGAAACTAATATGAAGTTTAAATACTTGATTTCTTCCCAAACAGAGCTTAAACTCTGGCATGGGTTATACAGTTATACCTTAAAGGGCTCAATTAGTAAGTTTAGTACTTACTAATTAGTAAGACACAGTACCAAACACATCGGTGAATGATTTGCCAAGTCACAAGAAAATATACAAGCTGAGCTGACCTTGGCATGGGCACACAACCCTGATGGAAGCAAACTGGGATGGCATGTCCACTCTTGGCTTGGAAGGCCCTAAAGCAGACTCTGAAATGAGCATCCAGGGTAACTGCTCTGTTTGCAAGAGGCAGGGAACACTTCCTGGGAGTGAGAATGGAGTAAAGGCATCTAGGAGAATGCACAAAGAGGGTATCATTAAGCCACAAGCCAGGTAACTCTGCCAACAGCATAAAGCAGCCCCCTTAGAATGTTCACAGCCAAAGATGAGGGAGCTGGAATGTTTCCATTGGTTGATTCTGAAGAGTCATAAAATAAGCGCTGCCCCCCCCCCCAGCATCCACCTGCCCTGAATGTTCAACCTTTAACTTCAGCAGCTGAACCGCATCTTCAGCGATGTAGTAAGCACCAGGTTCAGGTGTGCAGTGGGGTCTGAACACATGCTTCCCAGCCTAAGTCCATTTCTCTCTACAGATCCCATGGATCAGTCACAATTTTCCCGCAGACACACCCCACCTTGCTTTTGCAATCAGGACCTTAGGCACCCCAACCCCCCGACTCAGCATATATTTCACCTCCTGTCAGAGCACGCTGAGAATTACCTGGCATGCATTATTCCATTAGCATACGTTGTTATGACATAGAGTGCATCAGTTCATAGATGGGGGAAGTTGGGGTGGGACAACGTGTAGCCACGGTTCTCCACTCCATCTGTGAACTGTGGAGTATGTGATGAGGAAGAACCTACAGATCCAAAACAGCATGATCTCCATGACATGTGACAAAAGGACACCCAGAAGGAGCCCTAGTGACAGCCCATTATGAGAGGTGTGGTAGAAATCAGAGGCCTTAAGCCAGACCAAAGACTCCTGGCAATGAACACTTGCAAATAATGATGAATGGACTAAAGGGTAAACTGTGTCTCTCAAATAGCCACACTACAGCTTCCTCAAGATTCGACTCTTCTCATTCATTCTTCCTTCCATCCTCCTTTCCTATCTGCCTGTCTCTTTCCTCTCTCTCTCTCTCTCTCTCTCTCTCTCTCTCTCTCTCTCTCTCTCTCCCCCCTTCCTTCCTCTCTCTCTTCTTTCCTTCCTTCCTTTTTTTTGTTGTTATTGTTGTCTATTTGCTTTTGCTGTTTGGTTTGGTTTCTGGTTTTTCTTTTAAACTTGGTTTTCTTTGGGAGGGAGGTTACAAGAGAAGAGGGGAACAAACGCAGGGGGATGGAGAGATAATCATGACTGGAATGCACGATGTGAAATCCACAAAAAATCAGTAAAAGTTAAAAGAAAAAAGCCTTGGGAGTTGAATTTTACTCTAGTCCTTTTGAGCCAGATGGGGTGACAAATGATTACATTGTAACCTTTTCATAGTTCTTAGGTTATTTCTATTGATTAATCTCCATACCCATTTTATAGCTGAGGAGACTTGATTCCTAGAGAAATTAAGAGCTAAGGATAAGGCAATACAGAAATTTAATATATTGTTTGGCATCAAAGTTGTCCTTTCCAACTCAACACTGTCAATTAGAAAGCTTTGAGTATCAGGGCAGGTGCTTTGCAGCCAGGTCACAAGACATTCAGAAGTCCCCGCAGATTTGAAGACAAATGATGGGGCGAGTCACATGTGTCCCCAAGGATACAATCCCACTGCTGCTTCTCCCTGAGCGGGTGAGCACCAGCTGGCTCTGCCCTTCCAAAGTTCCCTTTCTATGCTCCATAGTTGCCACACAGCAAAAGGCAGGGGCTTCAAGGAAAAGCCAGAATACCCTGAGGGAAGGGCAAGGTGGGAGCTATGAGGGACAGTGACTCAGCGAGGAGCTGACACTGCTGTGCTTGTGTCTCAGGTTCGGATTCTCATTCACACTCCGAGCATTTACTGAACACTATGATGTTTACAGCAAAATGTGATAAGCCTGAACCATATGCTTTACACACATTGCTTTTTCTGACACTCTCGTTCTGCTGCAAAGACTGTTGAACCAAGTGGGCAAGTGTGTATGTCGTGTTGCAGACTGCATCTTCACAGGAGTGAAAGCTTTCACTGAAACCACCCCACCGCACCCCCTATCCACCCCACCGCTCCCCGCTGGCTGCAGTGTGCTTGTTGCTGTCTATGATGCCCTTTGCCTAATCACAAGGAAAGACGGATGCTTGGCGGCCAGCTTCAATTCTACTCCACACCTTTGTTTTTCAAGCTCATAGAACCACCCTGGAATATAACTCACATCTGCTGTCACTGAGCTGAAAAGATTTGACAGCTAACATTTTGCTGCTTTATATGACCTTAATCTGTTCTTGAACTTTGTCTACTATTACTGGATAAATAGTAACTGCAAAGTGGGAGCAACCAGCGTGTGTAATGCCAAGTTCACGGTACCAGGGGCCTTTTACTATTGTTTAATTCGACAGTGATAGTTCCTACTCGCTGGTCCCAAGACCTGAATCCTTACCTTCTACTCGCTCACGGCAGGCACTCTCTCAAGCTATCTGGTCTATTCCAATGGGAACATGACGGCAGTTTTTAGGGAAACGTATTTATATGCTGCGTAGACTGAACTAAAGAGACCTGATTGAAATCTCAGCTCAGCTTCTTACAAACTGCATGACCTTGGCCAAACGACTTTGTCTTCTTAAGCCTTACTTCCCTCACTAATACAATTGAGATAATGATGCTTAACTTCTGAGATTATTATAAGGACTAAATGGAAAAGTGATGGTGGGGTGTCTGAAATTTTGCTTAAAACCTTGACCCAAGGAAACTGCTCTCATTAGCAATGGCATTAATATTAATAAGTGTTGTGCTGCCAAAGTTGTCATTATTGGCTAATTTCAAGCTATAAAATTTCCATTAATATTTTTGAGACTAATAGTGCTATGATGTTCCAACACAACCAAAACATACTTGAAAGATCATACGATAGGACAGCCATTTAAATTCTTGAAAGTAAATCATTCTTCTGAATAAAAATAAACTCAAAACAATGAATAAAACATGTTCGCCTGTGTCCTGCAGGTGGAGGCTGCAGGAGGAACTCACTCATACCTCTTGTGGGGACAGAGATTTCCTAGTAAGTGTTCTAAGAATTCTGTGTCTCCTACAAGGCTGGCCAAGACTCACTGGTGACATACCAAAAGCCTCATTTGTCAACTTGCTGTCTTGCAAAATAATGAGTATTGGGGGGGATAGTTTAAGAAAATAAACTTAAACCCATCAGGGCATAAAAATTCATCTCAAACCAATCGGCTTGTTGTTAAATTTGATGAAAAAAAGTCAGATGGACTCAACCAAATTCATTTGGTTTCAAAAGAGGAAGGGATTGAGGGTGGGAGAGAGGGAGAAAACATGATAACACTGTGGGTACTGTAAGGCTAATTGCCAATAAGATAAAATTAAAAGATGGGGCCAATCAACAGCTTTCTCTGGTCTATACATACATACGAATACGTGAATATATAAATGATTTATTTTAATACCAGCCCATTAAAGTAAAAACTATCAGTCTTCATCATGCCAATTTCTAATATCAGATCTTCCATTCTCCTCTGGTATCAATAAGAACAAGCAAAACTGGGGATTTTACACCTGGGTGCACTTCGTTTTGTTTCTTTTCAGTGACAGAATTCAATATGACACAGCTCAGCATGACAGCATCAGGCTGGGACTGTCACCTTAGGGGCTTATACATCTTCAAAATTCTCACAAAAGTGAAATTGACTGACAGCGAAGCAAAATGATGCTTTTAACTTGAGCTGGAAGATCAGAAAAGTCAATGAAAATCCTCAGAGTTCACTTAGGCTGCACAGTGAGGGAGATTTGGGAGGAAAAGAGCTCTGGCCTCTCTGGTACTCAGCTCTGCTGTCTGGTAGGACTCCACGGACAAGTGTGAAGGATATCACTACACACAGGCTACGGTGCTAAGTAGTGTGACTTGCATGGCACTATTTAACACAGGCAGTTCTCCCGCTTCTTGTTGCATTTGAGGTATAACTTGGCCTACATGGGAAAGGACGTGACTATAGGAGGAACCACTTTCAAATCCCCATTTTCTCTTTATGGATAACTAACCCAAGATATATCACTTAACCATTGGTATCTCCATTTTGGTACTTGCAAAGTGGGGTTATGGAAATGTATCTAATTGTTATAAAAATATTAAAAGAAAAATTATGTGTGAAAACCATTTATCCAGGTTAGGATCTTACTGTGTCTCTATGTGTTTGGGTTTTCCTTGTGAGCATGACTTAGTGATGGGTCTTCTGAGCAGACTGCAGACTCATATATAACATAACAAGAAAGGCAAGAATGATTCGGCCCTAGATGGCCGGCCTCTTAAAGTCTACATGGCAACATCCTGCATCCCATCACAAAACTGTGGAGACTCACCCAGCACATTTCTCTATTACAAAAGACTAGCTACCCAGTCAGGTGTACCAAATGACTCAAGACTCAATTACAGTTGGGAGTTGGATCATCATAGCAACAACTGTGATATGAAGGTTAACACGCAATTACTGATAATATCTGTGTGCATTTACACTTACATTATTGACAAAGCACATTAACATATTCTGATTCATTCATTTTGAAAACATCTTCTGAGATAGGTAAGATATTATTATCATCTTATTCTTGCTGTAGGAAATAAAGGGAATCCAGGACCCAAAAATGTTCAGAGGCTAGACAGTGGGAGAGTTTGGACCCAAGGATGGAATTGCTCCCAATCTCAAAAGGCTTCTGCTATTCTGTACTGACCTTTAAGGCACTGTGAATCATGGCTGAAAGGCTCTAGGAAGGGAGTTGTCATTGCCTGGAGGGCCAGTGAATAGTATGGGCAGTGGGCAGGAGAGGAGTCTAGATCCTGCCAAAGGCCCCAGAAGGGTGACCCAGTAGATCTACCTAAAATAGACCTTATGTCAGGCAGTGGTGGTACACACCCTTAATCCCAGCACTCAGGAGGCATAAGCAGGTGGATCTCTATGATTCGAGGCCAGCCTGTTCTACAAAGTGAGTTCCAGGACAGGCACGGGTACACAGAGAAACCATGCCTGGAAAAAGCAAATAAATAAAAAATAAAATATAAAAACAGACCTTATACAAGGTAAATTTAAAAGGGAGAAAGAATAAGATATGAGTTTTTGTGCTATGTTTTCTTAGCAACAATTCTAATGTATTACCATTTTAATATAAAATCTGCTGTGGGATTATGCTCTTGTATACTGTGAAGATTTGTCACTAAACATATTAGCTTAATAAAATGCTGATTGGCCAGTAGTCAGGCATGAAGCATAGGCAGGGCAACCAGACTAAGAGAATTCTAGGAAGAAGAAAGGCAGAGAGTCAGTCACCAGTCAAATGCAGAGGAAGCAAGATGAGAATGCCTTACTTATAAAAGGTACAAGCCATGTGACTAAACACAGATAAGAATTATGTGTTAATTTAAGTTGTAAAAGCTAGTTAGTAATAAGCCTGAGCAACAGGCCAAACAGTTTATAACTAATATAAGCCTCTGTGTGTTTCTTTGGGACTGAATGGCTGCAGGACAAAGTAGGATAGAAACTTCCATTTATAAAGCATCTGCCGATAAAAATTAAAATAAAATTATTAATGAAATATTTCACCACCTTTTTAGGTACTAAGGCATTAATTATGCACATATAGTACAACTCTATAGCATGTGTGATAAGAGGCCACCATATTGGTCTGTGCAGATGGATGTGTAAGCATTGGAATAAACATTGTACTGGCCAAACCCTTCCATGCCCCAAAGAAGGAGCCAGAAAAGACTTTCCCCGTAGCTCACCTGGATTTGCAGTCATACCAGACATAGGCTCCACCTAGAAACCTAAGTAATCCTTCCATCCTAATCATGCCTTCCCTTTTCTACCCCCATTTTTCTCTTCATGGGTGAAGAATTGGGAAGGCAGCAGAAAGTGCTTGGTCTGCACAAGAAAACTTAGGTCTATCCACACTACAGGCAATAAATATCATTCAAAACCTGCTGTTTTGTCTACAAAATCAGGCAGCTCTGCTAACCCAGGGACCTACCAATATTTTACCATTTCCGTTTCCTTTCGCCTGTCTGTTCTCTTTGCCTCCTGATCTCTCACTCCTGCCACTCTCCTCCCAGCGTGGTCCTCATCCTTTGTAAACTCCCATCAGTCACAGAACCCATACTTGGCGTGTCCTGTGCTAGGTACTGAAGTCTTCGAGATGAGCCTCACTTCTCCTCTCTCTCTGTGGTGGCAGTGTACTAGGGAAACGGGAATACAGAAGGGTAACTTCAAAGTAGAAGGGTCTGTTCATGGAAAACATCCCAGTCCCTCTTGCTTCTACCACAAACACCAATGCCAGGGTAACTTATTAAAGCCAGAAATCTCCTTTCATTATTCAGGAACCTGGAAGCTTAAGATCAAGGCAGCAGCATCTGACCTGGTAAGAGGACCTTCTTGCTGTGTCCAGACATGGCAAAACACAGAAGGACAAACTAGACAACGGCTGCATGAAGCCTCTTTTAAAAGCGACTGATATTGTTACTATAAGGAGGAGTCTTCATATCCTGATCCTTGTAAAGGTCATTTGCTTTGTACTCTCATTCTGAACACTGCTGAGGTTTGGTGGGGAATATCCAAACCATTGCAACGCAAAGTCATGGGTAGAGGGGACCACAAACAGCTTCCAAGAGGATGGATCCTGCCTCTGGCATTACAGTTACTAAATCATACTTTCTTTTCCCATTTTTTTCTTTGTTTGGTTTTGCCAGGATAAACAAGTCATAGAGTATAGGTCTCTCACAGCAGACTTGAAACTTTCATGGCTTAAATTGCTTAAGAAGGAGGGGGCATTGCTTCTACTTCAGATCCCCAAAGCAAAACAAAGCACAGTGCAAACTTCTGGAGAATTCATTAGATTTGAGCTAGGAGAGATGCTGACTCCCAACTCGGAGAGTAAGCAAAGGGCCCTCTGAGTATCACTGGCATCGGAGACTGGCAGCACTCTCCTCCTCCCTCAGCGGGAGCAGAAGCCCGGGATGCTGTAGGTGGGGTTGGATGCAGAACTGAGATCCCGTAGCTCCCCACTACTCTGTCCTGAACCTGCAACCTTAACTTGATGTCAGAGCGCTCATGAGAGCAATGCTCTCCGAGTTGGATGGAGAGGAAAGGCAGTAGGGGGAGATGTGGAAATGGAAGCACGTTTTTTAATAAAAGCAACATTTGTTCCCCACAAAGACTTGCTAGAACAAACCAACTGCTTCTGTGATTTAAGACAGCCCAGAATGGAATGAATGATAGAAACTCGTGCCACTCAAGGGTGCCAGCATTTGCCTTGACGGCTCCCAAGGAATCTCCTATACTTCCAACTATGTTACTAGTTTCCTGAAACCAGAAACTTTCTGAGCACATATTCTTTGAGATGTGAAAAACTGTCTTTGTGTTGGCCTATGAATCTTTCGTTAAAGCACTCTTTATAGAAATCTACCAAATCCCCATTAATCCAGTGTCTAGTCAGCTCTGACGATCTCTAATAATGATTCTGTAACCTTTCTGAGAAGGTCATCCGACTTCTAATGGAAACACAGTGATCGCTCAAAGTAAAAAATTGCCTCCTCCCATGTCCCTGCCCCTCCCCAGCAGGCCTGGCACGGGGTTTCCTATCTGTTCTTTTTTTTTAAACATATATTCTGGCTGGTACCGTGGTGAGCTCTGCATTTCAGAAAATACCCTTTTAAGACAAGGACAAGGTCATTATACAGCTCTGTGTGAAAGAAATACAAGAGGGAACTTCTCTAGTTTATGGCCAGCTTATTCACAAAGGCTAAGGGGAGATCCTGCCCGGGTGTGTGGAGAAAGCTGAAGTTACTGGAGAGTCAGGTGAGTATGAGGCATAGGGAGGCAGAGAGCAAGTACCTAGATATATTTACTTCAGGAACTAATGCCCTTGATTTTGCACACGCTCCCAGCATTTTGGGTGTGGATGACGACTTCACGCTACTGCTAGGGGCATGAAAGAGAACCATGAAAAACCTGGTGTGCCGGTGTGGGTTTTTAAACCTCAGTCTATTATCCATGTGGACTTGGAAGTAACTGACCCATTTTCATCCCTGTGGACTCCCTAGACTTCCCTATTCAGCTGAGGTGATCCCTGTTCATAGGATGGCTACAAAGACCGAGCGAATGCAAGGCCTCTGGACTGGCGCCTAGGGCATGCCAGGCGGTTAGGAAGAGCGACACCTCGATGAAACGGTGACAAATCTAATTCAAATCACTCCCACTTAGGCTGTCACCGCCAATATTTTCAAATAGGTCATCAACTATTACTGTCACTTCTTTTAAAAGGACAAAAGTATTTCAACACTAAAAAAGAAAAATAGAAAATTTTATCAGAATAAAAAGTCTTTCTGTTTAGTCAGTATGGCTTTAAGAGAGTTCTGCATGCAATGTTGTTTTCATTGCCATCTCTTTAGATCATAGCAGGTGAGGTTAGGTATATTGGTGCTTTCAAAATCTCTTCATCTATAGTCCTTGTTGAATACCTTCTAGGACAGACCCATCCTAGCTTAATGCACGAAGGGAAATCTTTGATTTCCCTTCCCCTGCCAGGCTGGCAGAAGCTGTGAGATACTTTTAGTTAACAGAATATGGCAAAATGATGATGGTGGTGGTGGTGGTGGTGGAACGGTCACTACCCAGATAGCCTAATTTATATGAACTGGAGTAACAGATTCAGGCCTTGAGGAACTGTGACAAGACCATGTGGCAGAGGACTCTATGAACCTCTAAATGTTAAGCTCAATCCATGGATAAAGGGAAGAAAATGGAGACCGCAGTCCTGTAACTATAAAAACTAAATTCTACCCACAACCAGGTGATCTTAGAAGAAAAATGCAAACTTTGGGAGAAAAAAAAAACATGCTCAGAAGGCAGGAAAAGTTGCAGAGGACCCTGCCAAGCTGATTCAGACTCCTGACCCATGGGAATCATGAGATAATAATCGTGTGTTGCTTTAAGTCCCTAAGTTCACAATAATTTGTTATACGGCAGTAGCTAATTGATATAGTATGCTGAATACTCCTTGAAGGAAGGTCTTGTGGGGCTTATGGTGGTTGTTACCTTCTGCTGGATTGGTTTGCCCTGGACTTAAAGCTATTGCTTTAGTTTTACTGCGTGTTAGGCCCCAGAAACTCTGGAAAATCCGTATTTGCAGCTTAGTGTGTTCAAGGGACTTTGGCATATTACGAGACCCTCAAGGTGTTGCTGTAGGCTGATGTTATGTTACAACCCTTTTGGAAAGTAAAAAGGATCTTTTCAAGAGTCTGAGCAGGAAAGCATCTATAGGATGTGTGTTCAGAGGAAAGAACCAGAGACTGAGCAACACTGTATTACTTTTGTCCTGTGGTCTACAAGAAAAATTCCCAAGAAGGCTGTCTCAGATAATGCCTGAAGCAGAGACCTGGATGGTAGCAAGTATTACCACAGTTCACATTAGCGTAACAC
The DNA here is from genome assembly GCA_004026605.1 of Ondatra zibethicus. Taxonomy (NCBI): domain Eukaryota; kingdom Metazoa; phylum Chordata; class Mammalia; order Rodentia; family Cricetidae; genus Ondatra; species Ondatra zibethicus. The sequence goes on from PVIU01000120.1 coordinate 373,647, forward strand.
ACAGCTGTCAGAAAAGACTTCTGTGAGCATCTTCAGTGGCACCGTTGAAGCAATCTTCTCAGATCAGGTACTGCCAGCATGCACAATTGGCAGGCTGAGAAACCGAAGTTAAAGGGGACAGCCAAGGTTAGCCAGCCAACAACAGTAGAGACACGAGGTCACAAAACATCGCTACTCTGAGATCGTGCAACACATCTGCAGCCTGATGCACACCTGCCTAAAATGCCCGTATCCTCCCCTCCCGAGGAAGTGTGAGCGGTGTCCTCCGAGGATGTGAGTGGAAGGACACTCAGGTTTTCTGAAGTTCCTCCTGTGTCACCTTAGCCTGTGAGATGGAAATCGTGTGTGGTGACATTTTTAGGGAAGGCTGGCAATAGAACACATGCACACTCTCTTTCCTGTCCCTAAGGCCCCAAGTCACTGCCATCTCCCGACCACAAGGCTGCCCATTGCTTTGTATGTAAAGAAAGATTTTTTTTTCTTTCTAAAACAAGCAGTAGTCGAAGGAGCTCCTTTCAATGGTGTTGCTTTTCTATTTATCTTTGCCCAAAGTGACCATTTAGGAGAAAGAAGCCGGGAGCCAGTGTTTATTTATGGCCTCCCAAGGGCTTGGCACTGTCAAGACCTTTACAAATGTTTTCTTACTAGATCCTTGCAGCAGTTCTTTGTGGAAAGTACCATTATTGTTGTTATTTCGTTGTTATTCCTGCCCATGAGCTTCCCCGCCCCCATAGTCAGTAGAAGAAACATGGTCAAGAGGAGAGGCAAGCAGCTCAGGGTGACTCAGGGAGCAACAGATTCACGCAACTCGAGTCCATGAGACCCTGGAGCCTGCCCGGCATTTATTTCTTCTGTCTTTTCTTGCCTTTATCCTTGCCTTCCTCTAAACAAATCTGTCACTAAGAACAAAAAGTCCTGGTCCCATTCTCACGAACTTAAGTGTAGTAGACAACATGAAAGTACTAAGTTCTGATATGGGGAGTATGGGGGGAGAGATGGAGAGACAGTGGGTGCGTGAAGCCAAGCTGAACTGCATCTTTCTGGAAAGCTGGGGAAGGAAGAGAGGAGCGCAAGGTGGTATAGCCCTCGCGGGGTGAGTACTGCCACTAAGGAGTCAGCACACATGGCATGCCCAGAATGGGGCTTTGGTGCAGTGTTCAGAAACGTCGGTTAAACCCATCCAAGCTTAGATTCCTGTATCTCTTTGTCTACAGATGCACAGGAGAAAACAGTCACATGTGCACCACTTTCTCCTGGGTGGAAACACGCCCTGCTTCCCACATCAGGTGAAACTCCACCGCCTCTCTGTTCAGTTTAATGCACACAGGATCAAAACTCCTGGAGCTTCCAATAGTAGGAGCCCCATGTCCAAACCACCACTAAGGAAGGAAGGAAGGAAGGAAGGAAGGAAGGAAGGAAGGAAGGAAGGAAGGAAGGAAGGAAGGAAGGAAGGACGGACACTTTACAGCTGCTGGTCCTCGTTTTAATATGTTCTAGTATGCTGAATCTGGACCAGGTTGTCTATCTCACTCTAAGACACCTAGCCTGGCTTCCCAAGGGAGCCCTACAGCGTTCCTTCCAGCAGGTTGAAGCCTCTCTTGCCTGCCCTTTGAATGGTCCTATAGGAGAATCCAGCAGCTGAGCTGAGCTCCTAAGGGTTCCTCACACTGCCTGCTCTGTCATAGAGCTATCAGAGCACAGTGGCAAGTTGTAGTCAGAAATGCAACCAGGGCAGCCATTGGCTACAGAAGCAAAAGTGGGAGGGGCAAGAGGCTGAAGGAAATAAACAATGGTACAGACAGCAGAGAGTCTCATGGGCACTTCCAGGGAACACCTAGGGAATCAATTTCACTTTTAAAACAGATAGAAGGGATTCCCAGACAGCAGGCGGTCATTGTGGTGACTGTGTGATATAATACGTCGGAGCATGAAGCTAAGTCATTTGGCGGAAGTCAGAAACTGGCTTTGCTGGCTTAGAAACTGACAGCAGGGTGCTGCTGCTCCCTGTCTCCAGTTCCCTTTCCAGTCACCACTGACCAGGCAGGACAAGTCATAGCATTAGTACAGTTGCACACACCATTAGATAGAAAGACAACACGGTTCATGGTGACCTCCATATCCTGGTTAGCAGCCTGCATGGAGGCTTTAGCGAGGAGCAGCCGAAGCTCACGATGCTGTTCCAACACCGGAGTGCTGCAGAGAGCTGAGCCGAAAACTGGGAGTGTACACAGTAGATTCTCAGAGAATAATACCGCTTAAGAGGTCAACAATAAGGATCCTCATCAAGAATGCCTTACAAAACCTTACAAATACCTCCACCTTTAAAGCCTACATAGAATTCAGCATTTTCTCCCCTCCCCCCACCTCCTGTCTGATCTTCTGCATAGTCCCTGCATCCACTTGGCACCCCTGCTTCATCTTTTGCAACCACCAGAATCAGCCTTGAAAACAGTCAATCTAACCTTACTCAAGACTGGGGATGCTAGAGCTAGAGGGATGGCTCAGTGGTGAGGACACTTGCTGCATCTTCTGAGCACTGGGCTTTGTTCTGCAGCACCTGCATCCAGTGGTCCACAACCTCTTGTCATGCCAGCTCCATGAATCCAGTGCCCTCTCTGGGCGGCTCGGCCACTAGCATGCATGCTCACTCACTCATTCCATTCATTCACTCTCTCTCATACGCAAATAAAATGAATTAAAATTTTTTATTAAGATTTACTAATAAAAACTTCATTTAAAACCATGGTAATAGTAGATAGATGCTTTCCAGTGAGGAAACAGGCCTCGTAAGGATAGAGGAATAGTCACATCACAAGCAAGAAGAGGTCAATAGTGGAGTTGGACACTAAATGGAATGAGGATGATTTAAGATTAAAGCCCACCTCTGGCTGGATATCAAGTCTATATTCTTGATTAAAACCCCATACTAGCAATGCACCATTTTATGTTTTAAATACAATGAACATATATGTCTTAAATCTCAATGGAACTAAAGTATACCATTTCATAAGGGAAAATTCTAAAGTACAGTATAGAACAGATAAATGCATTTATTCATTCAACAAATACTGTTTGAGAATCTATCACATTCCTCACATTATCATAGGCCCTGGGGGTCAGTGATGAATATAAATGCTTGTCATTACAGATGTTATAAAATCCTATGAGAGAGATGAGACAAAACAAAATAAAACTACACACAAGTGATGATAAACTGCAGAGTGGTGAGGCGGGGTGAAGAAACGGAAGGCAGCAGAGAGCAGCTGAGGCAGAGGGGCAGGGCCTGGAAGCACCTGAAGCCAGTTGTGCTTAAGCAGGGTAAGACTTGGGGGAGCAGAGGAAAAACTTGATTTCCTAATAAGCAGTCAGGTTAGAAGTGATAGCTACCCCTTACCCCATTCTGTAGTTTAAAAATTATAAACATTATACCCTAAGCCTTAATGCAGATAAGCATCAAGGCTATAGGTCTGCCTGACATTCTCAAGCACAGACTTCAGATTAGACTAGAGGTGGGCTTAAATTCTTAATCAGATGTACCAGAAAGTCATATTGCTAAAGCACTTAACAATAGTTTTGCATTTCACCATACTCTGTGTGTCGTACTAAGCAGGTGCCCATAAGTCTCTAACATGTATTGCATACTCAGCAAAGCCCGCTATATAGGAGCGCAATGCCTGCAATACTGTTTTGTTTTAAAATGGTCTTCACTACTCTTGGCTATCTGAATTCTCACAGACATGTTAGAGCACATCAGACTATCCACACAAACACCCACACGTGTTACAATTTTGATCTGCACTCCACTGACTGTATTGCCTCAGAGGCAAAAATAGCAACAGAATTCATAATGGTACAAAAAGATCTATATATGGAACACATGGAGAACGATGCTTCAGTACGAAAAGGGGAACTCAAGATAAAAATAGACTGAACATATGAACATGGAACTCAGAAGACTCGGATAGCCCATAAGCATATGAAAATAATGTCAGATGTAGCTGGAGATAACCAAATTAAAACAAAGACAAGAAATCAGTCCCTAACCTTGAATTTAAAAATGTTAAGAATTGCCTAGCACACTCAATGATTAAGCTACTATTTTCCATGGAGCACAGGGAACATCCATGTCCTGCTGGTGGTCTATGAATAGAAAAATCTACCTGAAGACATAGTTCAAGCAACAATGGAATGCACGTATGGTAGGGTCAGCTGTGTGCTCCAAGCTACGCACATCAAAAACTTCGATGTGAGGTCAAAGAGTAGGTGGAAGAATATTTATTCAAGCATTGTTTTCAGAGCTCCATAGGATAAACTACGTGACTCCTCCTCGGAACTGTATAAGTAGATACTACTATATTCCTATTTTAATGATTTGTTTCTATTTTTATTTTATTTGTTGTCATGCCTGATTGTGCTGTGTGTATGTTTGGAGGGGAGTCCATGGAGCCAGAAAGGGTGTGGGATCCCCTGAGTGGGAATTACAGGTAGTTGTGAACCACTTGGTATAGGTGCTTGGAACTGAACTCCAGATCTCAGTTACTGAGTTCATCTCTCTGGCTTGTTCTATTAATTTAACATACAGCTGTGTAGAAGTTGAAGCGTGTAAGTTGGACCCAGTTTATCTCAACATAGTTAAATCTCACAATGTTTAATCAAGAAAAGAAGGCTATGTCTATGTTTTTTAAAGTTCAAAATGCATATCACTTAAATTATATTTTGTTTTAGTTACATACTGTACAACAGTGAGCTGGTAAGATGGATTGGCAGATAAATACGCTGCAGTCTGACAACCTGTGTTCCATACCTGTGTTCCACATGGGGGAAGGATAGACCTGACTTCTGCAAGTTGTCCTGTGGCCTCCACACAGGGCACTGTGACACATACCTACATGTTCATAAAGGAATTAATAAAAACCTCTTTTTAAGGCCTCTAGGAAATGTTACACATCAAACCCAATATACTGCTTTCAGAAGAATGGAAAGTTGAAATGGGTCTTATGACAGATAACTCGTTCCAGGTCTATAATATTTTAACTCTTCGACTTGAGGGTTATATTTTGTGATGTTGGGCTCAAACCTAGGGCCCAAGGTGAATAGGTGAGTGCTTTACTGTGGAAGTAATCGCTTAGCCCCATATTTAAATCCTTTAGTGCAATTCTTTATTTGCTCATTGCTTATTTATTCAGTGTGTGTGTGTGTGCGCGCACACACACCTGTACATATCATAACATGCATGTGGAGGTCAGAGAACAACTTGTAAGAGTCACTTCTTTCCTAAAGAATCAAGCACAGGTCATCAAGTCTGCAGCAAGTGTCTTTACCAATGGAGCCATCTTGCTGGCAGGCCCATATTTTAACCTGTAAAGAAAATAGATGGAGCAAATACTGGGAATTTTTGTGATTTGTAAAAACTGGGTAGTGGGTATACTGATGTTTACTAGACTATGCTCTGGAATTAACTGTATGGTTAAATTTATCCACAATGAACAAGGCAACAAGGAAACATCAGGATGGGTTTACTGGGTTCCAAAAGAAGTGGCCTCTCATTGTGAAGCTGGCTGAAGGATTAGAGGCCACTTGCATCTTCCCCAAATTATATTGCTGCTTCTAAGCAAAAGGAAATACATCATATTACCGCCACCACCAGAAGAACTGAAATCCCCCTGGCGCCCCATGGTGGGTCACTTTTCATCACAGAGCACTCCTTGGGCTGGCCTCTGCCTGAAATGAGAGCCCCTGACATGATACCCCAAATCCACCTCCCCAATCACCAGAAGGGGGGTAGCAAGAGACTGGTTTGAGTTATGAACACTTCTCACTTTCCTTATTTGGTCTTTGTAATCAAGACTTGTTTATTGAAGCATACATTTCCCCTTCCAAGCACATGAAAAATATATGGTTATTGCATAGCCTGCCATATTTCAGCTCTGAACTCAATGAACACCCAAGCAATCTTCCTGGTGATTACAGATGATTTCTCAAGCAACCTAAAATTGAGCTCTTTAGCTCTCACTCTGACAGTGTCTATATTATCTTTTTATGCAAGCTAACAACGACCCTGAATTGTGTGAGCTACTACTCAGAAGAGATTGCTTTAACCATTTATTTTGTTTTCAATACTGGAGATTTTTTTTTAAAAAAACATGCAAATTTCCCCCTACAGATTTCAGCTACCATTCCTTTGGCAAAAATAAAACAGCTGCTAAAGATGTTAAATTAAATGACAACAGAGATATCAAGTGTACTTAGCAGATCTTCAAAAAGAATGTTACCCTAATAAGGAAATAGGATTATTAAAATTAAGTGATTATATAGAACTGAACTGACATCATTTATAGCTTTCTATTTTGGATGTGCTGTTAACAAACTCAATCACGTTATTTTTCTTTTCTAAATAGAGAGATGTCTGGAGGCAGCACAATGTTCTCAGAAAAGAACACAGGCACAGAAGTCAAGCAAACTTGGGTTCAAGTTCCCAGTTCCTCCGGTTATGCCTTTCAGGATAACTTACCTTACATCTCAGTGCCCTGATTTCTTTAATGGGGACAACAAAAATGTCTGAGCTGGTGAAGGAAAATGCTTGGAAAAATGCATGTTGCATATTTAAAGCAAGTTCATGGCTATTAGTACAGATCTAGAAAGTTTGGGAGCAGAAGTATTTTAGACTTCAGACGTAACTGGGTTTCAGAATCTTCTTGGAGGTTTGATCCAGGTGTATACAAAATCCCCTGTGTTCCGTACAGCTTCACACACGCAGCCTGAAGATGATGCTACACAGTATGTTCAGAACAAATGTGTGTGCCTGCCACTCACACGTTCACATAGTATTTCCACAATCACATCACATCAGCATTCAAAACATTCCACATTTTGGAGCATTCTGACTTTGAGATGCCTAGGGTATCTGTCTATTACTGTGGCTGTCTGACAGAGAGTTGACACATAAGAAAGGTTTGTTACTATTTTTTAACAGATCATCAGTTATGTGTTGTTAATTCCTATACCACAGAAATCATTGTTTCCTTCTTGGTTTTTGAGACAGGGTCTCACTGTGCATCCTGAGGTGGCTGGGAACTCACATTCTCCATACTCCTGTATCCTTTGAATGTTTGGAGTACAGAGAAACAACATTTTCAAAAAGAAGGTACCTACAACACCACACAAAATACTAAAGAACACCTGTCTCCCAATTTGGGCTCACTAATGCGTCTTCAAAACCCTGACGCTGAGGTAGAGTAGCAGATGCCCCGTTCACTTGTTCCCATAGACTTGGGTCCACAGTTCATATTCGTATTACAGCGCAGATGTAACCGACTCTGTGGTCTCTTGCTGTTTCTGTGCTAATAGCTGTTGCTTCTCCTCATCTGTGAGACACGAGAAAGAAGACTGTCTCTATGTTTGCATCTGTCTACGTCAAGCACAATACTTCTCAAACAGTCGGTATCCAAGAAATGGGAAGGACTGAGTAGGGATGGAATGGAGAACAGGGGGGCTGAAGAGATGGCACAGCATTTAAGAGCACTGGCTGCTCTTTCAGAAGACCCAGGTTTAATTCCCAGCACTCAAATGGTGGCTTTCAACCATCTCTCACGCCAGTTTGAGGAGATCCAACAACCTCTGCTGGTTTCCTTGGACATTACACATGCAGAAAAACTCATTGCACAAAGGTAAATAAATAAACGTTAAATAAATAAATAAATGAACTCAGAAAGAAAAAGAGGACAGAAAACATATAGTGACTACATGTTAAGTACTCTGAGCACATGGTGTACTCTGTCTTCAAGGCATCATGAGAATAAGTACCATTATCAGCTGCATATTAACAGTGGAGAACCTGAGAACTAGAGGTGTCATTCGAAGGTTAGGGTCAAGTGAACCACAGTGCCAGTCTTCAACGCCACTCTGTCTAATTCTAATTTTGTCTAACTTGTCTAATGTCTAACTGCATTCCCTTTGTTGAGACCCACCACCATCGTATCACGAGGACGCACATAGGCCTTGTAGGAGGAAAGCCACTCAGGAGAAACACCAGTGGGATTTCTGATTTTGGTAGCCTCTGTTCTGACATCAGATGTCAAGCAAGCCTGATGTCCCTGTAGCTCTGACTCAGTTGCTGGCTCACTGGATATGTATTTCATCAGCCCTGTTCTTGCAGCTTCTCCGCTGCAAGTTACCGCAACATCCCTACATGACAACACTCGACAGAGTAAGAGGCATGGGGTAAGCTTCTGGGTTCTGGGTTCTAATATGCTCAATGGGCACCATCATCCACGCCTTCTCAGGCGATGTGATGGGCTTATACTGCAAGACCTACAAGAAGAAAACTGCTGAGCTGAAGGACAGTAAACCCAGGACTTCTGTGACAACACAGACAATAGCATATTCAAAGGCAACGGTCATTTGTTTTCGTACAGACAATAATACCCAGTGATTGCTTCACTGGTTTCAAAGAAGACATCCCTATATTTGTTACTTCAGCCAACATTTATTTAGTAAATATTTACTGCATGGTTGCAAACCTCAGGACATTGTGCTAGGCAAGGAGCTTGCAGGAAGAACAAGACGGGCGGTCACTAACATCTTTAATAAACTTTTGGGCTCTCGCAGTTTACATGTGCTGTGGCGGTGAGCTGAACATGTTCTCTCTCCCAGTCTGAGAAAGGAAACTGAGCTCCAGATGTTGCACAGCTAGTACACGGCAGTCTCCCTCTCTTCTTGCAATCAGAAGCCCTCTCCAGTACACCAGATGGCGCCCATCTGAACAACATGCACACAGACATTTACTAGGCATTTCAAAAGGCCTGGCATTCGGGAATGGGGATTCTCAGCCCTCACTTCCGTTGTCAGAAGCTCCAGTAGATGCCATGGAAACTGATTTGACAGTACCATGTGATTTCTTTGTAAAGACAGTGGGAGCCATATAAATATTTTAGACTGGGACTGTCATCGGCCTGACCACGCCTAGTAGGCTGTTCGGCAGGCAGTGATGTTTCTGAGGAACTCCAGTTGCCTTCCTTTTCCTTCACGAAGGTTTTCACCATGTGACATGTTAGGAGTAGGGCCGCGTAGGCTGCTTTGAGAAAGGAAGACTATTTTAAAAATAAATGAGTGGGAACCAAGAAAGCCACTAAGTGCACCCACTCCAGAGACTGCGAAGAAGATCCAAATGCCAGAGCTCCCTGTTGGAACCCCATTGCGAGCTTGCATGTTCTTTCCATGCCCAGCCTTTATCTGCCTGTCCCCAGCAGTGCAGCCCACTCGGGGAGGATTCGCCGCCTCTGTAAGGAACCTCCCTTTCTGCTCCTATTCTTAACCAACTTATTTTAAACCTGCTGCTGTCAGGTGGAACGCGGGGTTCCTCTGCAGACTAAGAAAAGAAAGGAACTATATGCCTGCAGGGGACCGGGGAAGTGGGATGCTGGCAGGTGATTCATAAGCTCTGAAAGGTGTCAGATACAGATGCAGGATTTGCTCCACTGGCCATCAAAATGGGGTGATGGAGGGAAACCCGGGAACATGTTCACCACACACCACGCCAAGGTCAACGAGACTGAAGCCAAGAGTAGAAGTCCAGCTCCCGTCAGAAGGATGTTAGAGGCAGCAAACTGTAACAGCTCTGCTTTGCACTGTCGAACACAAGGAGCATCTGCAAAGCAGCCAGATAGCCCTACTCCGTATGCAAACATGATTAAAAGACTCAAGGATTCCATCCCTAGGGCAGGGACATACAGGGTGGGCACATTAAAAGCATCCATGAGGCATCTACAATACAACTAGCCGGACCCACCCTCTGACAACTGTGGTCAGAAGGCAAGAATCATTATTCTCGCAGGCTGCATAAGATGCTCCACTGAGCCTTTCTAGTTCCAGGCCTCACAGTGGCGTGGCGTGTCCTGCAGAAGAGGTGGCTCTGTCTAAGGGTCTGCACCTTGACTTTCCTTGAATCTATGGTTTCCAGCATTGTTTACTCTTCTGGAGTCCTAGTTCACTGTTCATCACATGAGCATGATGTAAAAAAGATGTGTCTCTGCGTGTATGTGTGACTGTGTGTGCATAAGTTCATGTATGGGGCCAGATAGCAATCTTGGGTCTTGTTCCTTAGGATAAGTGACCACCTTGTTTTTCTCTAGGCCCTGCAACTGACCAATAGACTAGTCTAATTGGCTAGTGGGTCACAGGGATATTCCTTCCTCTGGCTCCCTAATTCTGGGATTACAAGCATGTGCCATCACATTTGGCTTTTTATGCAGGTTCTGGGGACTTGAACTCAGGGCTCGGCAAGAACTTTACAGACTGAGCCATCTCCTGGGCCCAAAAAAGTATTTATGTGTTTCTAAGCGTCTATTAAGTGCTTTATAGTTTCTTTTTCATTTTTTCCCTCAAAATTATCCTATCAGGTTGTAACACAATATTGCCATTTACAAGTTCATTCTTGAGAATTGTGCAATTGAGTCACACAAACAAATTCACAGAACAATTCATAATGTTTTAAAGAAGGTTACAATTTGGTGTTGGGCTGTAGTCATAGCTGTCCTTGGTAGTCAGAGGTTGGACATGCCCAACCAGGGTTATGGTGTACTGCAACTTCATACAAAACATTTGTATTAGTTCCCTTTGTCCTGTATAATAAACCACCTCAGACGGATCAGCTTAAACCAGTACCCATGTGCCACTCACAGCTGTGAAGGTTGGAATCTCAGTCAGGCTCAACCGGGCTCAATACTGAGGGTTGCAGTAGGCTGAAGGCAAGCTGTTGGCTGCTCTGGGCTCTCACCTGGAGGTCTGGGACAAGCACCCTCTCAGGTGCAGACTGATTTAGCAGAATTCAGTTCCTTGCAATTGCTGGACTGAGATCCCCACTCCTCACAGTAAGCTGGGGGTACCATTTGCTGTGCCAACAGGCCACCCATGTTCCTTTTAATGTGGCTTCTCCAGGTTCGAGTCAGCAATAGCATCCCAGAATGTACTAAATCTCTCTGACTGCTGCTATTAAATAAATCTCCCGTGGAAGGACTCTATGCGACTGGTAGAAGCTACTGAGCACCTGGTCTGTTTGAAAGTTGACGAGAGCGGCGTTTACCATATTCACAGCACCAAGGCGTAAGCAGTTTAGACAGTCTTTCTAGTAGAGGATGTCCAACAACGTGAGTGAGAGCAACCTTTGGGATGGCAGTTGTGGGGGCAGCAATGACTCTAAACACTGTCCTTTATTCTGTCTATGTGTAAGCCACTTAACATCTTTGGTCGTCAACCATAAGGGAAATGGAAGGCATTAATTGGTTTCCTCTTGTAGAGATATAGGAGGATTTATAAATGTATGTCACACCCGTGAGGCTGACTAACATAATCCCTGGAATGCAGGAGGTCCTCAGAAATTTATCTCTGGTTCTTAAAGACGAGATATATTTTCCAATGATGACATCATTTCCATATTGAGGATTTCAATGGATGTTAAATGCTATAGGGTTTATAACAGGGAATTAAGGTAAGGTTCGGGAAATTTTCACAAGGTCTTCATTAAATGAAGGCAGAATCCAAGCTATCTTTGATCTATCTTTGTTCCCAGTCCTGAAACTTTTGCTGGAAACTTTAAACAAACAAGTTCCCTATGCGTGCTTGAATCGCAGCTGCCACAGTAAGCACAATTTAATGGCCTGTGTTGTAATCCCCTTAACACTAAACTAGCGGAAGAGTGTAGACTCATCACAATGCAGGCAGCCCACCTTGGACAGTCTGCAGAGCTTGGAATTTATTATGGCCCACTTCATTAGAAGTACACACAGTACCTATTAGCAACATCTGTCTAAATAGAAGCAAGTTTGTCTCCTTATCTCTTGACCTACATTATTCTTAGAATGATTAACTCATGCTAGGGGGTGGGGTCCCAGTGTCTAGGCTAACACCTCAAGTTCAAAGGGATTGCTTCTGGACACTGAGATAATGGTCTCCCAGGGCTTGACAGAGATGACAGAGGAGAAGGATGGGACAAGGGATGCAAGCAAGCATTCTCCTCCTCATGTGGCCTATGGGGAAGGCTCTGTTTCACTCACTCATCCCTGTGTGTGACTAGCAGCCACCTTACTCCTGTGAGAAGCTACTCATGCCCGGGGCAGCTGGCCACTCTTCTCTGCTTTACCAGTGGGGTAGTCAAAGGGGACCGAGTCAGGATGAGTCGTTGGGTGAAAGACCCCAACCAATTTTTCATAACGAACTGGATGAATTTGGTAATGGGACAGATTCTTCCTCCCTGCCCCCCTCCACCCCACAGGGCAGGAGGGCTAGCAATTATCAGAACTGGTCACAGTCCTGGGCAGGAAGGCTAGCAATTATCAGGACCAGTCACATTCTTCTAAACAGATGATTATCAGAACCGGTCATATTGAATGATTACCAGACTGTAAACTGAGTCACGATGGAACAGGTAGCTTGTCACGTATTCAAGGTTTTTCTGGGAATAGGCTGAACTATGTTAATTTCATTCTGGGTTGAAGATCTAGACCAATCCCAATTGTACCCATACCCCATATTATAATTTATGTAAAACTTGTGATTTTGTCTATAAAAACTTGCTTGCATGGATACTCGGGGTGCTTAGCTATCCCGAAGCTGGGCACCCGCTTGCGCAAACGTAAATCATGAATTAAACCTCGTGCTTTTGCATCTGACGGCCTGGTTATTGAGTCTGGGGGCTCCTCGGCGATAAGACCACTTTGGGGGGTCTTTCATGGGCACTCACAGTCAAGTAGGAGGCATAGGAATAGGTGATCATAGGAAGACCTTAGGAATGCTACAGGAGAGCCACGGGAGCAAGGGAAGGAAGAGAGCAGTATGTAGAGGTTATGCACTAGGGTGTGAAGGATGACAAAGACTGGTTAGGGAAAAAGGGGTAAGAGAATGGGTGCGCTGTAGGCAAAGAGCTGGTAGAGTGAAACTTCAAGACTTGACTGGTACCTGACAGTCCGAGACAACAATGACACACGAGACAGGAAACACACCTGTGGAAATGGTGTCACACCAGAGAACAACACGGTGGCCTCTTATGCCACACAAAAGAGCTCACCTCATCCAGAATGGACAGTCCTGACATTTGGAAGAACTCATTACTCACTCCAGAATACAGGGGGCAAAACTAAAGGGACATCGATGTGACAGGACCTGCCGAGTCCTGGCACTTTACCTGACACTTGACATTCTACGGGAACCGAGTCACGGAGGGGACCCCAAAGAACTTGATCTGATGGCAGGAATATTGCCTATTGTCTAATGTGGCAGCCACTGACCACAGAGAGCATGAACTCTAAGTGGTACAATGTTTACTAAGTTTTCATTTTGGTAGCATACTCCTATGTAGGTAGGAGCCCTGTCCTAGAGGGCACTGGGCCGAAAATTTCTTTACTAATGAACTCTAGTCTCCCAGTCATTGGGGATGAATGTGAGTATCCCTCTGTTGGCGGAGGGGGGATGGGGAAGGAGAGGCATTTCTGATATCCTGTTTATTGGCTGTCATCACTGGGTGGAATTTGAGGACAGGGATTGTTCCCAAGTCAGAGCTGGCAGAAGGGCCATCTGGTGAAGGGTCAATGAGAAAAGTCTCATTGGGACACATTTCATCTTTTCCTAGGGAAGACTTACAACAAGTCAAAAACCACTTCCAGGGTGTGTATTTAATACCTCAGAGGTAAGCCAGATAGGAAAACAAATGGAGACTTTGTTACTTTTTTATCCTAATGGCAGGGCTCTATTCAAGGAAGTGGGCAATTGTTTTCTTCCTTTTGTTTCCAAAATGTCATTCGCATCTTTTAATGCTAACTAGCTAAGCCAAATAATAAGTTGTGATTTTTTTTCTAGGATCCTGAACTGTAGGAAATGACTCCAGGACTGTAGGTGTGTCTTGGTGGCAGGTGACTTGCTTCACATGCCATGGTTAGGTCATCAGCACAGAAAGAAAAACTAGATGAACAGGAAGGAGAGAGGGAAATAAAGAGTGAGAACAAGAGATCGTTGAGCAAAACACAATAAAATAAACAGTACACAGAGTAGCACTTCATGATTTACAAAATACAGTCTTTTGGGGGGAGCGTTGACACAGGGTTTCTCTCTGTGTAACAGCCCTGGCTGTCCTGGAACTAGCTCTTGTAAACCAGGCTGGCCTAGAATTCACAGAGATCCACCTGTCTCTGCCTTCCGAGTGCTGGGATTGAAATATATATAGTCTTACGTGCTCAGGCATTGATCCCAATAGACTTCCAGGTTTCAAATTAGTATTCTCATTTTACAGAAGATAAAAATTAGATTTGATAGGCATGGTTTCCCCGATATACAAAGCTGTTGGGAGGCATTTTGCCACAAACAACAGATGAACCTAAAATCTACCCATTATGTGGCAATCTAAGCTAATGCAAAGATGGATTTATCTTAGAACAGAAATAGCAGATTAGGTTTCGACTTAAGAAATGTGATGATAAAGACGGTGTTTCAGATCAAGATAAAGGGATGATGATCTGGAGATAGGGTAACCAACTAGCTCCAAGTGGGGAGGAAAGCGAAGTCTAGACACTCAGATGTAAAACCCCTAGCCCTCACAAATATAGGACAGGCTAGCTGCCAGCCAGAGAAGTTCAGCCGGGCTCTACATTATGTAGAAGCAAAAAGAGATTTGGGAGGGAAGAAATGAAATTTTAGACCAATAAATACTCGGAGGTCACACCTTAACAAGGTGCTGTGATCTCCAGGCCTATGGGATCAGCATTGCTACCCAAAAGGTATTAAAATGCAAATTCTCTGTCCTGCCCTGGACCCCCTGAATCACAAATACTTACTGTATATTTCTGAATTTATTTACTAAACTATTCTGCCTGTACCACAGCAGGATAAAAAACAAAACTGGAGAGAACAGAAATCTGTGTGGCCATCAAGCCTGACTCTCTGGTAGAGAAAAGAAGACCACAGCATCTCTATTGCTACATTCTGATGTCTGCTCATTCTAGAAAAGATCCACCCCCTTGCTCTTGATAAGCCAGGAAGTTGATACTAGAGACCAATAGTGCACTCCATGGGCAGCAATCTGAGCATCGGGGTCTTCTCCAGCCACCCTTCCTTCTTGTATCCTAAAATGGACCTCAGACTAAATTCCAGCCAGTCCCTTCCCCAGCGCTACAGTAGTTTTACCATCAGTCTGAGCAAGGAGAAACCTAGGAATACACTCATGTGCAGTGTTCAGAAGTGTTCCTGGGGTTCTAAGGTGGGAATTAGGAGACAGTAAATTAATTTTTATGGCTCAATAACATTCTTTTTCACGCACAAAATTAATAGTAAAGGGAAGAGATTTTTTTTTAATATCGCACTTCTTTGGAAACAATGCATTTCATGAAAATTCCAGCACACTTTCATCGCGATCCTTGAGCCCTTGAAGCCCTCTCTCCTTGACTCCCATCAGCACCAGCCAGTCTTCTGGCCCAGATGGACATCCACACCCTGACCTCCATGTGTCAGGCCCCTTGCTGCAATGCAAGTGTCCACTCAGATGCCTCCCTCATCAGAAGGGTCCCCCACTCTTAGTGGTCATCCACTGCACACTGCTGATTTTATTTTCAGTAGCTGATCACAGGGATCTTGGTGCAACTTTACTTTGCTACTCTGTGTTCACTTCCGTCTAGAATAAATTGAGAGCAGTGTGAAGGCAAACAAGATGTCTTTTTTGTTCACTGAGCATCTCTAGCATCTAGCCCAGTGGTTCTCCCATTTCCTAATGCTGCGACCATTTAGTACAGTTCCTCATGTTGTGGTGACTGCCAACCATAAAATTATTCTCATTGCTACTTCATAACTACAATTTTGCTACTATTGTGCATTATAATGTAAATATCTGATACGCAGGATATCTGACCAGACCCCTGTGAAAGGGCTGTTCAATCCCCAAAGTGGAAACTCGCTGATCTAGTCTGATGACCTGGCACACAGGGTCACAAGAGTGCTAAACAGCTGAGGTCCACCGATGGCAGCAATGGGAATGTGTGCTGTGCTCTGCCCTGCCTCCGGAAGCCCTGGTCTTCACATCTCATGCTGTCTTTTAGCCTGAGCAGTATTGAAATAAGGCAGGAGTTTGTCCTGTGTCTGCTGTGTTGCCTGCCAGATAGACTCCTCTTTCTTTGTGTTCACCTAAAAGATGACATCATCCTGAAAGAACTCAGCTTGGTTAAAAGGTCTACTGAATTAAAAAAAAAAATCAAAACACTGCACTGACACACTCTCTGCCTTATGAGTCTCAAAGACTTTACTATCCACAGGACATCTGTTGGCTAATTTACCCATCTACCCAAACAAGGGAAATTTATAGAGTCCCTGGTGTCCTTCAGGCCCTTTGCTGAAAATGTATAGATGAACAGATGACATAGCCTTTATCCTTAAAAAGGTTGACTTGCCCCTTGATCCTGATTGTGTGAACTGGACCAGTGCTCACATGCAGATTTCATTTGTCTACAGAATGCCTCCTCTTCACGCTCACTGGGGTTTGAAGGAATGTCTTCAGACACACTGATAACAAATACTAAGTGGGCAAAATAAATGAGGAATCATACCTTAATGTTAGCAAAGGATTGTACACACACATACACACACACACACACACACACACACACACACACACACACAATTAAAATAAACAAATATTTCTTGAGGGATGAGGTTCACGAGCCCCTAACTGAGGAACTATTGACAGTGACTGGCTTCTGGGAGAGTACAGGTGGGGCCCCTGGCCCAGGTCCACTACAATCCAGTGGATGGCTCCCATGGCCATTATTATGTAAGCATCACATAGGTTATTAAGAGACAGAAGACATAAAGCTGGAAGTGAAATGGTTGAAGTAGATGTGTGAACAGACAGGCGAGAAGAATGGGGGTTCTGCTCAAAGTACATTGTATGCATGTATGACATACTCACAGAATTAGTATAAATATTATATCTCAAAATTTTGCTGAGCATTTCTAGATGCCCTAGTTCCCAGATGATAGCCTCAGGATAGGAGAAAAGGAAAAAGACAAAATGCATGCCTAAAAAAGCATTTCCCAAAAGAGCTGAGAATCTGATGGGGAGGGTTAGACATTTAAGAACATAAAAAAAAAATTGAAGAAAACAATACACTTAAAAATAAATGTGCATGTGTATGCTAGAAGGAATATATGGGAGGTTTTGTAAAGAGGAAAAGGAGAAATGTTATCATGTTGTTATTTTACATTATATTAAATGTTATTATAATCTCAAAAAAAAGCTTAAACATTTTTAAAGAATTTTGTAGTGAAATTTTTTGTGATCTTACAAATAAAGCTTGTCTAAAGATCAGAGTGCCACAGATTAGCCATAGAGGCCTGGCAGTGGCAACAGACACCTTTAATCCCAGAACTCGGGAGATAGAGGCAGACAGATCTCTGTGAGTTCAAGGCCACCCTGGACGACATAAGATTGAATTTGTCTAAAGGAGAAACAAAGCTCACACAAAAGTGATCCCAGCATTTGGGATCACACACCTTTGAGCCCAGCGCTAGGGAGGTGGAGACAGGAGTGATATGGCTGGGCAGAGAGAGGACTATAAGGAGGGAGGAGACAGGAGCTCGAATTTAGTCTGAAGTTTTGTAGAGACTGCATTCAGTAGAGACAGGATACCCCATTAGGTCTGAGGATTCAGTAGAGTTAAGAACTCTCTAATGTTGTAAGGAGGCTGTTTGTTTCCGGGCTGATGGCATCTCAGACCCAAAATAATCACACAGAAACTGTATTATTTAAAACACTGCTTGGCCCATTATCTCTAGCTTCTTATTGGCTAACACTTATATCTAAATTTAACCCATTTCTAGTAATCTGTGTATCGCCACATGGCTGTGGCTTACTGGATAAAGTTCCCAGCATCTGTGTCTGGCAGGGCTACAAGGCTTCTCTCTAACTCCTCCTTTCTTCTCCCAGCATTCAGTTTAGTTTTCCCCGCCTACCTTTACCGATTAGGTCTGAGGATTCAGTAGAGTTAAGAACTCTCTAGTGGCTGGCTGCTCTGCTTCTCCAATCTTTCAGCATTAACCCCTATATCTGACTCTAAGTTTTTATTATGAAGACCAATTAGAATTCGTGCAAAAGAACTTTTTTAAAAGGTAAATTAAGAAAAGAGATCTTTAATGGCTTGGTGGCACACGTGATCCACCACTTTCAAAGGCACACTGAAGTGTTTAGAAGTACACAGCTGAAGGATGAAGCAATTTTCACATACGAACTGACGTGACGCACAGATCCTAAGATACCCTGCACTATCATGTATGAGGATCACTGTTGTGGTTTAGGACATGTTAAATTTTACCAAACTCAAGGTAATTGGAGGCTCCCCAACTCAGCCCATTCTCTGCCTGCCTGCTGCTCTCGTTTCAACTATACAGCACTGCCTCCAAATACTGTGGCTTACATCTTCCGTGGCTTAAAAAACAGGAGATAAGAAGACAGACATGGGCTTCAGCAAGCTGAGGAGGCAGGGCTTTGAAAATGAAGAATGGCCTTAGTACTATCACGGAAATTAAAATTTTAGTCATTAAACCGAGCTTACTATTGCAGTGTGAACTTATGTGATTAAAGCACAAGGAGCACTTTTACTATCAGTGCCTGGTTAATTATATCATCCTGCCCTCTGGGATTTACTCTTGTTCTGAAGGACCCTACCCCCGTTAAGATAAAGGCAGATTTCTCTTTCTTACAGTTTCAGGGCATGATTATTCTAACCACATATACCTAGCTACTTAAAATACAGACAACAGGTACATTTATTTGATTGAATGTATAGCTACCATTTGACATGGTATAGAGACCACATAAGTATCCACCTGCAGACTCGGTATCCTAAGAAAGAAAAATAAGGGTGGGAAGCAGGAATCTGTCAGAGACTGCTACGACATCACAGTATCCCCAGCACTTAGCAAAGCACCTGGCCCAGATCTGATGTTCAGCAAATGCAAGTTCAATTATTAAACTGGACAACTTTTTGTGTTGTTTGTGTCAGCCTACTTGTTATTGTCAACAGTTGTAATCTCCATTGCAGCAACATTCCAAAGGGAAACACACAAATATCTCGTGTAACCAAAGAAAGACAAAAGAACAGACGTCAGAAAGGACTGATAAACATACCCTATGCGCTGTAGGACCCTTGGCAGCCTGCCTCTTCCCTCGCTGATACAGACACTGACTTGCGATGCGCTCCTGGGTTCTTGTCTAAAGCTCATGAAGCAGAGCAGAAGGCAACAGCAATCAGCCTCACTAGCACACAGAGGCTTTCGCTGGTCATGTTACCGTGGACTCACTCAGTGTTGAGCTTAGAAGACAGTACACATCCAGGCAGCAGCTGAGAAAACATTCCGCTGTGTGTTGGGACAGCGTGCATGGTTGTGCTGCCACCTTGATCCTGATTCGGCATGAGACTATGACCCACAAAAATGGAGTCTACCATTTCTTCTCAGTGTGACCTTGGCTGGTCTAGTCCTACAAGCAAGGTCCCCATTTTCTTTATTCCCCAGCTCTTAAATGGATTCTTCCACGTGAGGAAGCCATGGAAGTCATTCCTCTAGCATACTGGGGGCTTCAAACACCCAGAGCACATACCTTCTGCTCCTGGCTTCGTCTGTTATACCATAGGACTCTCCTCCCATTGTGATCCAGCTGAAGGAGATCCCAGGTTGCCCATGGAGCTACAGAACTATTTAGTAACAGCTTCAATCACAAGCAAAGAATATCTCCTAGCATTAGCCTCTCAGGACTTGGCTTAAGTTCTAACAACCATGTGGCTTTAGGTTTAAGGAGGCTTCCCTTCCCTTTCCCATACATAAGAAAAGAGGTACACATAATGGTTTATATGTCAGCTTATGTCTGGAATGCATAACCCTCAGAGTAAGGCATGTTCTATAAGTCAACTCCAGGGTCCTAGGGGGAAAAGCAACCTTCACCACGCTCTGAGCCTTTTCTAGGAGTTAAAAGTCTCTTTGCAGCTTTTCCCTGGCAGGGATGCAGGGCATCTTGGTGACAAAAGCATTTCAGGTGCTTTTCTTCACCTTTCATCTTCTAACTGTGAGCTGAGGGGTCACAAAGGTCCTTTACTGGGCAAAGAGAAAGAGAAATAAAGAGACTTCAGGGGGTGGGAGGATGCTGTCAGGGCTCCTTCCTTTGAGGATGCTGACTAGAGGAGATGGGTATCAGGGCACCTGTACGCACTGCCAAGTGCTCAGAGTATGAGCTATGGCACAGAAGATTGGTCCTTCAGACTTCTGTAGGTTTTATTGTTCAAAAGGAAAAAAAGCAAAAAGCAGGAAGGCGCACGTGCGTGTATGTGTGCACGCGCAGACACACACACACACACACACACACACACACACACACACACACCCCAGCAACAGCACTCAGATCACGGTTGCTGTACAGTTTGCAGATGTTCCTCTAGTTGGGATTTCTTCCCCCAATCATTGAACATCTTTTTTTTTTTTTTTTTCAGGTTTGTTTAGTTTAGTTTACTTCTGTGATAGGGTCTCACTCTGTAGACAACACTGGCTTGTTTTTCATTATGTAGAGGCTGTTCTTGAACTTACAGAATCCCCCTGCCTCAGCCTTCCAAGTGTGAGGAATACAGGTAAGAACTGATATGTCTAGTACTTTAAGCATTTTTTAAATCATATGTTATGGACCCTAACAGTTGGCTAGTGAATGCTAAAGACAATCGATTGACTGGTTTTTTGTTTTGTTTTGTTTTTGTTTTTGTAAAGCAACTTCTAAACCTTCTTTTCCATTTATAAAAGAGCCATTCTTCCTAAGCATTTCAAACCTTTAAACAGAAGTATCTGTTCAGAGAGTCCCCACTTGTCAATCCCTGGAGCCACCATCCTGAACACAATAAACTAATGGGAAAATGTTCGAGGAGGGCAATTTTGGCACAGTACCCTTTGATCATTGTTATTCCGGCAGCACAATCCCCGTACTTAGCAGACGCTTGACGAGAACTTTGGAACTGGCTTGGAATGGGTGGCTGTCTGCTGCTGGAGGGTCCCAGAGTGGATGCTCTCAGCTCGCCTTGGCGGACTTAGTAGCTGGGTGTCATCATGCCTGAGAGCACTACTTGCCCACCCAGCTGAATGGGAAAGGTGTAATTGGTCATCCATGAGGGATCAATATGCACGTGCCTACAATTATTACTATTTCTATTTTAATCACTCTTAAGGACTTACTTGGCGCAGTTATGAGTGGGTGCTGAAAATACTGCAGATAAAAAAAGACAGCTGAGATGTTTTTGAAAACTAATTCTGGAGGATTAGTTGTTAACGGTGCTCTCTCCCCCACACTTGCACACACTGTTGGAACATAGTTTTCTCTACTACTCTCTGATCTCCAACTCTCCTTCCTATTTTTTTTCTTCTCCTAACTGAGTTAATTGGATACTAAGCATCCAGCAACCTTCTACTCCCCCCCCCCCGCCAAAGCAGGCTCTTGTTCTGGCTCTCTCTTTCTCTCACTCTCTCCCTCACTTCTTCCAATCCTCCCCCTCCCCTCCCCACCCGTCTCCCCTGCTCCATGTATATTGGGAAAGCAAAAAAATAGACCCTGTCACCCTTGCTTTCTGTCCGCTGTGTCTACCATCTAGCCTGTGGGCCTCCTCTTCCTTGTATCAAGTCTGCACACTGTACCAGGAAGCTTTTGAGACCCGGGAGGCTAGGTCCTTGCTGAGTTCGTTCCTCACGTGGGATTCTGTTCCAGGTGATATAAGCAGTGAAAAGAAGATGCTTCTCCCAACGCCAAAGGCACAGACACACCCAGTAACGACAAAGGCGTCTGTGTTGTCATATAGACACACTGCAAGGGTACTTCCTGCTATTCCTTGCAGATACCTTCCACTTGACAGTGTTGATGTCATGGTGGCAATTCTTGAATGCATGCCACCTTCAAATCCTGCCTTCCCTTTACTAATCTTATTCGCCTTTGGGCTACTTCAACACAGAAGGGTTTCATTTCCCAAAACCTGTTTATTCTCTTTTGGATCTCATCGCTAGGCTTATCCTTGGGAAGACTTGGTGCACCCATTTCTAGATCCTATTACATCTTCTATCCCATGTCTTTCCTAAAACCTCACAATGTCTCAGTCATATGCCCCCATGCCTGACTGCCTAACTGAACAGTTAACTCAGTTAACTGGTAAAAGGCAAAGCACTGTGTTTTTGTTACTGTAATCTAAACACTTGGTGTGGTGCTAGGCAGTTCAACTGGGACAGCGAACACACTGGATGAACAAAAGAACAAGACAATGAACTAACAAAGGAAGAAATAACTAGATGAACAACTCAGATATTGAGTAATAGGCTTCTGCTCCATGTTGCAAGCAACACTAGGTAAATATTTGTACCACACTCTCTGCTGATGATGCCATACAAGAGCCAAGAAGAATAGGAGACTGATGTTTAGGTACAGACAGGAATGGGGAGAAGAGGGGTGCGAGAGGAGTCATAGGGGGGAAAGGAAGGAGAGGAAATGATGTAGATACAGCACTCATAATTCTGTTTAGATTTAAAGATAAAAGGTAATTAGAGTTCAGGTCCTCAGGGGAAGTGACAACTTAAACTCGGCAGGTGGGGCTGGAATTACCTCAAATGGATAAAGAAAGTCAACTGTGAACGCTTTAACCAAACAAAATGTGAGAAATAAAAATCACCTGCTTAAAAAAACTTCAGTAGCTGCAGCCCAGAATGGCATCTGGTACATGGTAAAGCATGGACCATGCAAACAATGTTAATTATGCTGCAAACGCTCCCTTTCGCTTTCTGTTAGTGGCCTCAAAGGAACCCAACCAAAAGTGACCTAAAGCTTGGAAGCTCCATTTCTTCTTTTATAAAATAGGGGTAAAGTAGGGAGCTCATAAAGTGATTTTCAGGACAAACTCTAAAATATATGTGTTTTATAAATCAAGGGCCTCTCATCTATTAATCCCAAACTTACAAAGGGCTCCTTGCTCTTGTACACCCATGGATTCTGAACCTCACTTGTCTAGAGTATACATCTGCAGTTGAGACTAGAGTGTTTCCCTAAGCCTAAACTACAGAGTTCTTCCCTGGGGTATGCATCAAGACTACATTTCCCAGTATCCCAAGCTACTACCCTTGTGATGGTTCCTGCCCACGTAATGGAAATAAGCAGCACCACGTTGGGGCCTGGACCCCAAAGACCTCAACCATGGATGCTCTTGTCTCTATGCCTCTTGGCTGAAATGGAGATCTGTGCCAGATAACCTTGTGGAGTACTTTTAGAAAAATCTAGTATGGAGGATCCTCCATCAGTGCTTGCTCCTGAATGGCTGTCTGGAAATGAGATGCTCACCAACTGGTTCACCTACCCAGTACTCTTATATGAGCAAGAAATTAACACCAATTTTGTTTGAATGACTATCCATTTTTGATAAACGTGGCTACAATCACCTTAATTCAAACAACTGCATAAGCCTTTAAGGCACAATCCATAGCATTGAATCTGCCACAGAATTAGAACAGAGCTTAACAAATACTATCTAATCATTAAATGCTTCTAACAGAGAAAAAAATGAACAAGCCTATGACTATATCAGCTAACAAGTATGAGTGCTGGAAATGTGTCCTTGAATTTGAATTCATGGACTTTTTAAAAATTGACTATAAAAACAGTGTTCAAAGTATTACAGTTCCTGGCTTTCCTGCCGTGTAATTCTCGGCACATATTGATTTTGAAGCTCAAATCTTTTCAATTCCCTGATAATGCTATTCCTCAGAATAATGAACCAGGAAGGTCCCCTACGCCCACAATTGTGCTGGTTGCGTAGGGACTGTGATTTTCTTTAACCACAGGTATCTGCATTTGCTCAGGCCCTCATTATAGTAGATAGGATGTTATTTAATCCCCAATGAATCTTTCCCTAGCAGCTTCCCTCCTTTTCACGAGACCCAGTGGAGCCCCTTGCAGTGAATGTGTTGGCTTCACTGTCCCAGTTCCCCAGATAATTATCAGACTTAACCCATCTAATTGTCCACTGCCCCTCAGACAAGAAAGACGTGTAAGTTCGTGATCCCTATGTGTGGGCAATGCCAAGCCAGACCATCTGTAAGAGTTTTCCACAACACTGCAGGTGTGAAAGCATTATTCTGTTGTCACGCATCTACCAAAGGCTTCCAAGTGTTCTGTGCTCATAAGGAGTGCATAATAGACTTGGGAAATAAGATAAACACTCAAAATAGTACAGCAACCACATTTTCATCTACAGTTTAGACACCTACAGTTTGGATTATGCCATGTTTTAAATCCCATCATTCATCTGGTTGTTGTATATCATGCCCCAGGTCTTATTCAATGAGCTGGAGCTATATCAGTAAATGAGAGCATCCCTCACACCCATAAAGCTCTCTACCCAACATCCTTGCTTATCATTTGACCAGCACACGCCAAGGCTTCTGCTTGTGTACAAACTAGCCCTCTCTTCACGAACACCCTTGAACCATTCAAGCATCTACCCTGCCATTTCCTCTTTTATGATGTTGCTCTGATCATCTAGTATTCAGACTAAGATGTCTACTCTGTGTTCCTTGGGTCAATATTCTTTGGCAATTATCTTTATCATGCATTTGCTATGTAATAAGTTGTACTATGTTGGTTTATGTCTTCTATTAAAAGGTGTTTTTTTTTAACTTAAAAAATGAGCTAATGAAATGACAGTTCTCAAAAGATGAAATACAAATGACCAATAAGCATATAAGGAAATGCTCAACCTCACTAATTGTTACAGAAATGCAAAACAGGGCAACATTCAGGACTGGGAGATGGCTGAGTCAACAAAATGCATGACGGTCCTCAGCACCCACAGAAATGCATGACGGTCCTCAGCACCCACAGAAATGCATGACGGTCCTCAGCACCCACAGAAATGCATGACGGTCCTCAGCACCCACAGAAATGCGTGACAGGCCTCAGCACCCACAGAAATGCATGATGGGCCTCAGCACCCACAGAAAAGTCAGGCACTCTGGTGCCCATCTGTTAACCTAGTATAGAATTGGGGTTAGATCCCTAGAGCTCTGTGGCCCCCCAGGCTAGCTGAATCCAGGAGCTTGAGGTTTACTAAGAGACCCTGTCTCATAAAGTAAGGTGGAAAAAACCTAAGAGGAACACCCAGTGTCAGCATCTGACCTCCACTAGCATGCACACACAAACACATGCAGCACACGTACAAAGAACACACAGGCACACACACTGCATTACACTACATCATGCTATATGACACTACACTGAGATTCCTTCTTACCTCAGTCAGAAGAGCAGTTATTAAGAAAACAAATAACAAATGCTGGCAAAGATACGGACCACTGGTAGGAATGTGAGTCCAGACACCATGGAAACCATTATGGAGGCTTCTCAAAAGACTGAAAACAGATCACTTAGAAGACCACGTTAAACCACTCTTGGGTAGTTACCCTAAGAATTCAAGGACAGCATATGACAGAGACACTTATACAGCATTGTGTATTGGTGCACCACCATAAATGACGAAGTTACGGCACTAACTTAGAAAGGATTGGATAAAGAAAACGCGGCACATCTACACAACAGAATCTGCTCATCCCTCAGCAAGAAGGAAGCTATTTGGAGGAAACTATATGCAATTAGAGATAACCAGATTAGGAGAATTAAGCCAGCCTCAGAAAGACAAATATGTTTCCTATGGTTTATGGTTCCTAGGTTTTATATAGATACAAAAAATGATAACATGTGTATACACACAGACACACATATGCATGCACATGCACACATGACATGGAAGAACAAGCAAAACTGATGACTAAGGGAACTAAGTGTACTGTACAGAAGGGGTCAAGGTCAAGAAAAGAGAGAGTGGAAAGCATGGAAGGAATATGTCCAATGTAAAGTATAGACTTGTACCAAAGTGTAAAAAATAAACATTTTAAGGTGGTTTTAGAAAGCAAGTCCCGGCACACAATAACTTTGACAATTTTTTACTATACTGAGATCACTCAAAGAGGGAGAAATCAAAGTCCAAAGAAATAAAATTGCTTGACATGACCACAGGAGGACAGTCACAAATCTGGAGCTGGACAGATGGGCCACGCAAGAGAAGCAGATCTGCTGCCGTGTACCTTGTGGCTTACTCCTTCAACTGGCAGAATCCATGTACACTGAAGTTTCATAATATCATTATTTAGGTCCCCAATGTTTCAATTCTTATGATGTAATCAGGCAATAACTACTGAGCTATTAAAATTCGGAAGTCTAAGGAAGCCTCCTGTAAAACGTCGTAACGCTTGGGGAAAACAAACATGCGAACCTGGCAGCACTGAACAGCTGTCTTCAGTCTCTCATCACATCAGGATCTGAAAGGACAAACTAAGAGAAGCCCGTTGAGAGTTTCCCACTGCCTGGGACAAAAGCCTGGGTTCTTTAAGTCCACCTAAAGCAAGTTCTCTTGAGAAAATCGTAAGGTTCTCATTCGCCCACAGTCTAGAAGCCCCTATGTTTCTCGGGGCTTCTATATGCCCAGCATTACAGCTAAGATCCACTCATGCCCAACATTACTCATTCATTATTTTAGTAACGTATAATTATTATTTTTACTCCACATATTCTCCCATAATGCTTCACCAGGGGAGTCTTCTCTTCCCTGTTTGACAGATGAGAAATGAAAGCGTCACTGAGAGAAAGAGATTAGAGTGACATCATCCAGGCTCAGGACTGAAACTTACATCTTGCTAGTTTCAAAGCTCAAGATGCTTTTACCAAGTCAGAGTTCAGCGGCCACGTGGTAGCAGAGGGCGTGGTGGTGGTATGTGCGCATGCGCCAAAGGTTCCATGCATGCGCAGAAGGGTGAGTGCATGCACACGGGTACAGCATACATTTGGAAAAAAGAGTGGGCTAAAATTAAATTTACAGAAAAAAATCACATATTGTCAGTAAAGACTCCCAAGCATCTAATTACCAAGATGTCCCTCCAGCCCACCAAGCAAGCCGCTAGATATGACCAGTGTGAATAGTATAGTTTAAATAACTGTAATTTTTTATCAGTGAAATCTATCATTGCAAGAAGAGAAAGAATGGCCGTGGGTTTGTGGGCTCGCACAGATGCCTGAAAACTCAGTCATTTTACTGCCTTGATATTATGGTTCATTGTGAGTGTCCTTAGAACTCACAGAAACGCTGAGATGTGCGGAGACTCTTGTAGGGATGTTCACAGCTCTCTAACACCCAGATGGCTCCTTTAAGGACAAGCCCATTAAAACTGTCTAGCTTGCCAGAGACAGATAATTTTGTAAAGAAGTATTTAAAGGTTTAGCGCTTTACACAGCCAATCACCTCAAGTACACTAGGACAGCCAGTAAGAAGCTTAAACACACTCTTGAGGAGACAAAGAGAGACATCACCAGACAAGTGCATGGACTTCTGCCCCTTGACTCTCTCACTTCAAGACTTTTATCAGAGCCATTTAAACAGAGTAAAATTTTTAATTAAATAGGATACCGCTTTACGGATTGAAATGGGAAGGATGGGTTTTGTTGTTTTTTTTTTTTTTCTTGGCTGGTCTCTGAAACGATTCTCTTCCAGCAAAGCCTGCCGGGAAAAGATTTCACCGTTTGTGCGGAGATGGCAATTTTGGCAACAGAAATCCCTGGGCCTCTTGGGTGATCAAGGGGACTGGAAGAGCGTGGAGTGCTGGTATGCAGGGGCAGCCATGAAAACCCCAATCCTGAACTGCTGAGCAGGGACGTGATGGAAGAGAACCGTGCATCCAGCTGCCTGCTTTCCCTGGAAGCCCCGAAGGCTGAAGCACAGCCGCGAATACCCCCAAATCACTGAGTCAAAGACTTTAAGCAGAGTTCTTTAGAACTTAAGAGCGGATTTAATAATAGGAGAATTTCACTGTTACCGCATGTAAAGATGTATTCATGTGCCCTTTCCTCATGCTTAAAAAACGCCCATCCAGTGCTGATTAATTATCAGTGCAAACCTGGCCCGCCGCCAATCTTCTCCAAGTTGATTCTGTAGCCAGGTGGATGAAATTTCAGCTCAAGTAAACCCTTCCTTGCAATCTAAGTCGAGGATTAAGAACTCATCATAGCTTAACCTAACGGCCCAGAGATGAGGTGTAGGCTCTTATCCTAGTTGAGTCCATTGATAATGAGAATCCGTACGACTATTTTAAGATAATTTTTAAAAATGGTGGGAAAAAAAATTAAGAAACATTTCCATGAGAAAGCTTTTAAAAAGTAAGTTTCACGGTCTCCGTGTGTGTGTGTGTGTGTGTGTGTGTGTGTGTGTGTGTGTGTGTGTGTGTGTGTGTGTGTGTATGGAGACTGTATATATTGAGTTTTATATATATAAACTGTATATATATATATATTGAGTTATATAACAATATATACAGTTTGCAGTTAAAAATAAGAGGAGGATCATGTATGTGTCTGATAAATGCTGAGTACTTTCTATGTGCTAGGTATGAGTTCTCATGTGTCTAGGTAGACAGAGACGTACATCACATTGAGAATGTGATGGATTAACAGTGATGATGGATATAAAATGAATATAGATTTTCAGTTACTGAGAAGAAAGTACTCAGCCTCAGTAATGGGAGTCTGGTAGAGCAGTGGTTCTCAGCCTTCCTAATGCTGTGGCCCTTTAATACAGTTCCTCATGTTGTGGTGACCCCCCACCATAACATTATTTTCATTGCTACTTCACAACTGTAATTCTGCTACTGTTATGAATCATAATGTAAATATCTGTATTTCTTGCTGTCCTTAGGTAACCTTTGTGAAAGGATCATTGCACCCCAGCACAATCCACAGGTTGAAAACGGCTGTGGTCTATAAGTTCAGGGGGCTGAGAGAAAGTGGGCTCTGCTTAACACCCTATCAACTGTAAGTTATGGCTGGGCCTAACTTATGAATAGCAGGAAGATGGGAGCCAACCAGAAAATGCTTAAAACCACGTGTCCCTGCAGAACCGGACATGAGCAGAATTGACAGCATGGGTTCTGTGCTTCCAACAGGCGACTGCAGACGGCCATCAGCCAGATGAAATGGATGCGTCAGGCCAAACAGGAGGAAAGCCAGCCATCCACACAGTGTAGACATCGACCCTCATTTACCTCGTTACTTAGCAGGAAGGTCATGCCACCCTTCTACTGAGGCCATATGAAGGGTGAGTTATCGGATTCCTTAGGCTGAGGGCAACTGTGAGGTGTGGGGCTCCCCCCTCTGGAGGGTCCCTGCTACTGGATCTTCAAGGACACTGCAGCAGGGCAGGCAAGCCCAGCCTTGTGTTAAGGATTGCTGGAAGGAAGGCCAGACCTCCTGGAGGACCTTCAGCTCTGTGGACCTCATTGAAGTCAAGGGGCACCCTAGAGGGATCCAAGGTACAGGCGACAGCCCAGCTTCAGAAGCACGACAAAGAGTGAGTGTGTCCATTTGTTCTTATGTCTGCGTTGCAGTTGGCTCTGCAGAGGGAGAAGGACAGGATTAAATCAGCCCTCCCAAAGATCACCCAGCCAGGATCAGGTCCACACCACACACAGTAGGAGTGGGAAAGAGTAAAGAGGTCCAGAGATGAGGAGTGAGGGGTCCCCAGGATCTTTTATCATCAGGAAAGAGCCAACAGTCTTTCAAAGCCACCACAAACAAAACAACCAAACATTATCTACAGTGAAAACAGGAAACCTGTGGTATTACCACCCTCATTTCCAAATTCTTCATATTGCTAGTGCATTTATTATTAGCATAATACTTCGTACTGCTAGGGCATTTATTATTAACATAAACTTTCCTGTGTGGAAAAACTTGATTGCAGCCTTCCTCTACTCCAATATAGTTTAGTCTCTCTGATGAAAAATAATTGCTTTGAAGGGGGAGGGGTGCCGTGTTTGGACACCTTTAATCAGCACATCACCTGATAGGACATTTATTAAGGATAAAACACTTCTTTCATCCCAATAGCTGCCTCAGCACTTGTTAAGATGAGGATGGGGGAGGGGAATGAAAGCCTTTATCATTTCCTGATCTCGCTAGCAAATTGCCAATTTATGCACAGAATATTACAAATACTGCTGAATTATTTGAGCCTGGAATTAATTTAGAGAATCTGTCCCTTCTTTGAGTGCCCAGGGATTTGGCTTATCTTTATTTGCCGAAGGAACCATGTCACTGAAAGCAGTCCCAGGATTATTTCAAGTGAATGAATAATGAAATTGCCTAGATTTCTAAATGGTTTCCAAAGTCCAATGACTACCCCAGTGCGCACTGGTGGGCTAGCTCATCAGTAGGCGCACACTGTGGGTGAAGCCCACCAAAGCTCGGCACAGGAGCTTCTGCACTGAGTAATTAAAGCGAGTGAGAAGAACCCAGTGTCACCTGGAGTTACAGGCTGCTGCCTTGGAAAATAGAGGAGTGATATTTCATCTTGCAGACAGCATCGTTAGGGCAACACGCACAAGATAATCAATTACCAAAAGCAGCTATTTTTTGAAATAATTCTTCACTTGCATGAAACCCTTTAATCACATCAGAAATCATTGGTCATGCCAGACACAAGCATATACCAAGCAAAACTGTAGACCTTCTGGCTTTAAGAGGTGGGGAAATTCAAACTGATAGATCTGGAATTCAAATGGATGCTCTTTTTACATGAAGTTTGCTATGTACTGTGGGTAACCATTTAAAAATATTTCACTCATCTGCGCTGGTCAACTATGTAAACAAACACCACCTTACTTAGTTTTTGCTAAGCTAAGGGTGTTTATCATGGAAAACTTGAAAAATATAAATGCAAGAATGAAAAATATAGATGCTTAATCTGAAAAATCAGAGGTGGACATTTAATATTCAGAATTATTTTCTCAAGCAATAAATTTTTCTACACTCACCATGAGCTTTTTCTACTCAGCTTATAAGTATTTTGCCAAGTCCTTGATCACTAAGTATGCACATGTGTATGTACATATGTCTATATATATGAAAACACAATTTTCTGTCATTTAATATTTTCATGCCATAATATAAAATGTAAGATACTAGGGTAAACTAATGCTCAGGACAGGGACTGGCAAGTGGTCAATAAATACCTCATGAATATGTCAAATAAACAAACCAATGGCTAAATGCTTTTCCTCCCTCAAACAGTCAAATGAGAACCTATTGTTCTTCCAAAATCCAGTGTATGGAATCTGATGCCCATCATAATTTCTGGGACTTAGATGATTGAGTCGAACCTAGGTATAGTATCGTGCTCGTTAGAATTTTGTCAACATAACACAAACTAGGGTCCTGAGAAGAGGAACCTTAATTGAGGGATTGTCTCCATCAGACTTCATGTGGGGCCCGTTCTTGATTGATGGTTGATACGAGAAGACCCAGCCCATATTGGCGGTGCCACCACTGGGCAGGTAGCACTCGGCCATATAAGAAAGCAGGTTGAGCAAGCCATGGGGAGCAAGCCAACAGGCAGCTATTTCTCCAGAGTTCCTGCCTCTGACCCTGCTTGAGTTCCTGTCCTGACTTCCTTCGATGATGGACTGTGATGGGCCCATGTCAACCAGATAAACCCTTTCCTCCTCAAGTTGCTTTTGGCCATGGTGTTTATCACAGCAATAGAAAGGACACTAGGATAGAAATTATGCTAACTCTGTTTATGTACACTTAATCTTCTGGGTCCACAGGTTCCATCCTGGCACATTCAGAGGGCTGAAAATATTTGGCAAAAAAGGTGGTGACTGTAATGAGCATGTGCAGACTTTTCTCCTTGTCATTGCCCTCAAAACAATGTATTAAAAACTTAGAGGAGGATCTAATTGCAAAGTATTTGCATTATATTAGGTATGACAGAGATTATGTCAAGTACACAGGGAAGATATGTGTAAGATCTATGCAGACGCTGTACCATTTTATGTAAGGGACTGTAGCAGCCAGAAGACTGTCTTCTGTGAAACCCAAGCAACGCATCTGTTTCCAGGCTGACAGTTAATATACAGATCTTTTATTATTGCTTGAAATAAATCAAAACAAATCTTTAAAAGTAGCCGAGTATCTTTCATGTCTACCAGTGTGAGCTCTGCATACTCACAAGCCCCACATAGAACATCCCTGATAATTCTGTTGAACTGCCATCTTGAGACATTCAGATAAAGAGCTGTAAATATCTTCTGATTAAATATTAACCTTAAGATATGAAATGACTGTTCAGAGGTTGCGACTGACTGACTTGCAGTAATGTGCCACTTACGAAATGTGTATCTTAAATCAGCAGTGAAGTGAAACCAACATCATTAATAGCACACCAATCAGGGAGTTTCTATATGCATTATCTTTCCCAGTGTGTTATTATCAGCATGCCCTTCCACGTGCTAGACAGTACAACTACCTGGTATTATCCTCTATTACTTTAAAGGCAATTTTATATTTCACATCCAGATTAATGGTTAATCTCTAAAGTCTTATTGTGCTTAATTACCTTTCCTTCCCACATCTTCCCTTCTCTCTGCACATCCTTTCCTTAAATGATGCTCAAAAGCTTGAGGTATAATCAGAGATCACAAAAGTCTTTCAACTGTGGACGCGGATTATACTAAAGGCAGGATCTGGAAGACAGATGCTCAGATTTAAGAGGAAAGAGACTCTGAGAGTTCCTCAAAAGTCATCCTGAAGGTCTGGTCAAGGGCAAAAAACTTAAGGACAACTCTACCTCTCACCGGCCATGCCCACTTCTGTGGTCACTGACCCACATACACTTATCAAAGCCTTCCCGCTGCCACCGCCAGCACCACATTCTCACACAAGGGTTGCAGGAGACACCTGTAGCCACAGCTCTTACACACTTAGGCCTGGTTTTTTAAGAGTCTCACCTCACATCCACTTGCTTTGGTCTTCAGGTTCAAGCCCTTGAATGGGGTGGACCGCTCTCTATATTCTTTCCTTCTCCATCAAAATATGAGTCTGCCACTCAGTCTACCTGTTCTCTGGCATGAGATAAGACCTAGCATCCTTCGAGAGTTCCTTGCCCTCCCGGGCCCTCCTGTTGATTTCTGAGCCAGCTGCCTCCAATTTCCAGAGTAATCACCAGTAGCCACTGACAGTTTTCTTGCCACCCTGGTCCTTGGAACAGTTCTGTTTCTGCAAGGCTAGTATCATGGGCCACAAAATAGTAGGGCTCAGTAGTCAAGTGGCTTTAGAGACGAGGAATGCAAAGCCAGACATTTTCTTTGTTTCTTCACCAACAACCAAACTTGGGGATCTGGTGTCTCCATAATAACTTCCCCATTCCCACACTGTTTTCCTGTTAAGATACTGCCCGTTTCTCTGACGTTGTCACCAGTTTCGTGGATGCTTTTCCAAGCACCTACACCTTCATTTGGTCACGAAACAGGTGTAGGCCCCTATCTAGTATCCACAGCCCTCCCTCTTATAAACAGACTGTCTGATTCCTTCATGGCTCCCAGGTCCCCCCACAATGCTCAATCCAGCTCCTGCAATGTGTTCCATATGGAGTTCTGAGTGTTGACTACATGCTGCCTGATCAAAAGAATGTCTAGTATCTCTTCCATGTATCCATGGTGAGTAAGTAACAAATACTACATTTACAGCATCTCGGGAACCTTTATCAGTCCTGTTAGCATCCCGTGTTAGAGATGTGGAAACTATGACGGGAGCAGGTACAAGGTTCTACTAGAGCGAGCGTCCACATTTGGACTTAATCCAGATCTCTATATACGGGTCATGTTCCTTTCCTACCTGAGGTCATTTCAGTTTACTGTAGTCTCTTAAGGTTCATGATGCCAGAAGACTGAAATCATTTCCTTGGGTAGAAATAAAGTGTCAAGAGGGCTTTCTTCCCACTGGAGGCTCCCACAGACATCTGCTCCTGGTGGCTGCAAGTCTTCCTTGACCATTTTTCAGCCTGAATACTTACCATGTGCCCAGGGACCCTCCTTATCCTACCCACAATCCTCTTAGGGACCTTCCCT
Source organism: Ondatra zibethicus (assembly GCA_004026605.1). NCBI lineage: Eukaryota > Metazoa > Chordata > Mammalia > Rodentia > Cricetidae > Ondatra > Ondatra zibethicus. The sequence goes on from PVIU01000120.1 coordinate 407,685, forward strand.
ACCCTACCCACAATCCTCTTAGGGAGCCTCCCTACCCCACTACCCTCCCAGAGACCCCACCCCTCCACCCTCCAAGGGATTCTTACAACCCCTCCACCCTCCCAGGGAACTTTCCCATCCCACCGGGCAGCCTCCCCACTCCACCCCACTATGGCCTTCTAAGATCCCACCATGTTTCCAAGGACCTGTCCCACCTCACCACACCTTCCCAAGGATCCTCCCACCCCACCTGCTCCCTGGGAACCCTCCTACCCTGCCACCCTCCTAGAGACCCTCCCCATGCCATTCTCCCGCCAGGGATGTTCCTACTGATCACTTCCTGTCTCACTGCTGAGCAGACATGCCCTGGCTCCTGCTGTCCTCCAGGAACCGCATATGTGCAGGTGGTTTTCTGTAGACTCTTTCTCCTCTGCCTCCCCCACAACCCTGAGCTGTCTGTCCTTCTCTTCAACACTGACATGAAGATTTCAATGAGCTTTTCTCGCGAATGGCTTTCCTCATCCACAAACTGTGTTACTTTCTCCCCTTGTAATTATTCTACATTTTTGTACTTTGAACTACATTTACCATCTGCTAGCCCAATTACGCAAATGATCCCAATCCTTTTGAATCTGGTTAAATTGTTCGACAGGATTTGCTCAAACCGCCCCCCCCTTCTAAAATCATCTGCAAACCTGGATTTGACACGGGGGGGTCATAAATAGACAGAGTGGAGGGGGGTCTCATGTGTGGAGGATGTCAGGGTGAGGATGTGAGCACAGGCCCTGCAGGGGACTGAGTTCTGTGGTTTCTAGCCCCAAGAGCCTGGGAGTTAACAGTGTCAATCCAAATGTGCAGGTTCAGCACCTTTGATGTCTCATTTTCTCATGCAACAAAAAGATGGATTCTGCCTTCTCGCCTCCTTGGAAGATTTTTGTGAGGATTAACGAGATGGGTTTGATTAAGCACCTTGGAGAGACCCACTGCATAAATCGTTGCATCTGGATGATGTCACCCAGTCAGCTGCTATGAAACAGAAAGAGCAAAGCGCCCTGTGCAGGGCCCACAGTCTACCTTTTGATCCTTCCCTTGCAGGGATGGGGTCTTCTTTACCCCCAGGCCACTATTTGACCTCTTTGGAGTCACTGAACAGTCAGCCAGCTATAGCAATTGCCAGCTGGGAAATGAGAAGACAGGCGCAGCTTCCCTGGATGCTGAGGCCTCACAGCTTAGAGGGGAGGCAGAGCAGAGGGGAAGGAAGTGGAAAGTCTAGAATGCAGGGAGGGAGGAGGAAGATGCGGCAGGGGAAGGGAGCACCAACTATACCTGGCATTCAGGAAGAAAAATAACTGAGCTAGGTCTTGACTAGCGAGCAGAGCTGGCCCTGAGAGAGGGAGCATGCCAGGCTGAGGGAGGAAAACATGCGAGACCCATGGGATGAGAAGAGAGCAGGGATCTGGAAGGCTTGAGGATTTTCCAGTTCCCAGTAAGCAGAAACAGGCTGGCAGGAGGAGACGACAAAGCTCTCAGGACCCTACCCAGGGAAAGAGTCATAAGGCGGACATCGTGTTCATCACGACGAAACCTAGCGCATCAGTTAAGAGGGGACTCCCCATTTTCGGGGCCCCCGCCCTCCGCTAATGGTTGCTGGTGATGCCATGGCACGAGATGAATGAAAACAAAAACAACAATGGCCTCTCAGTCTTCACTCCTCTCTAGGTGAGGAAGCTGGCTTCAGCATCCAGGTTGAAATCATGAAATTTCAGATGACTATATCAGTGTGACTTCTGTCATACAGACCCCTCTACCAGACACCAGGCTCACCTACCTGGTCTACACACATCCCTTCATTTCTTCAGCCCACAAATGTGCAGAGGTCAACAACACAGCAGAGCTCAGACATGGGGTGAGGAAGATGATGCACGCCCTCCTCTTCTAAGGTGAGCAGCGATGGATGCAGAAGATCCAGAGTCCTTTAACCCTATGGGGAGGTGGTATGGGATACTTGCTGGGCTCCTGCTGATGAGCAAGCCTTCTGTATAAAAGGTCTCAATGACTTGTCAGAATCCCTCTGTAGATGGTCTCCTGGCATACCCATGTAACAAAACCGAAGATCCACGTGTTCCAACTTTACCTACTTATTCAAGCATCCAGAGTGTCTAGTAAAATGCACAGCCAGAATCCCAGCTTATGGTAGTCTGAGTCAAAACCTAGAATCTAAAGCTTTGGGCTGAGTGTTAGCAGTCAGTGCCATAGCCTGAGCCTCACAGATCCTGGGGTGGCAAAGCACAGACAAATGTCTTCAAAAAAGATTCTCTAACAGAAACCCATCATAGTACAGAGAGGCAAAGAGATGCCTGAGTGCACATGTAAGGTCACAAAACAGGCTTACTTCACCCGTGGAGGGACTTACCATGCATCCATCCCCGTTACTGCAGTTTACCAGAACCACTGCTCTCAGGCCTGTAATCATGTGCTTTCTCCACAGGATAAAATTAGTTAAATGGTCTGAGCCTGGAGACAATCAGCCTGGGCTCACCGGCTAACTCTGCCATCCGTTTGCTGTACCCTATTAGGCAACTTCAATTAGTCCCGCAACCCGTCAGGTTCTCCCCCATTTCATGGCAATAGCTATGATCATTTTTGTTTATGTGTGTTCATGAAGGATGCACATATGTACCTGGGTGGACCTACACATGTATGTAGCAAATATGGAGAGGTCACGGAGTAATGTTCAGTGCCATTCTTCAGATTCTTCAGGGACTGGCCCCCCTTTTTTTGAGAGTGTCTCACTGTCCTGGAGCTTATAAAATAATATAGGCTGTCTGGCCAACAAGACCCAAAGACTTGCGTGGCTCCACGCCCTAACACTGGCATTATAAGTAACACTGTTTTTGCTTGCTTGTTTGTTGTTTCTTTTTGTCCTTTGTTTGCTTTAATTTAGGTTCTCAGGATTGATTTTATGCCCTTGTGCCTTCTCTCCAGGCCCTATCACATTGCTTTTTTGAGTCAATAAAACTACTGGACAGACATGTGCCAGTGTCGAGTCCACAAAAAGCGCTTGATAGGAGTGACACTGATGACTAAGACTCTAACCCGGCCAACGTATCCATACGCACCAGTCAATAAACTTGGGAGCCCTGTTCTACTCCAGGCTTTGTCAAAAACAAAGTTTTCATAACTTGAAATGAACTTCTTTAGAGTCTGACATATTTTCTCAGCCAGGCCCATGGAGTCCCCTTATCCACCCAAAGACTAAATAGCATTTGTTTCATGAAAGGCTGTTGAAAGCTACGGAGTCTTTTCTCCCTGTGTCCTCTGACCCTACCTCCACCACAGGGATTGCCTCTTCAACTGCTCCATAGTTTACAGAAGTAACAAGAGCAGTGATTACCTCTGTTCTCTCAATTCTTGCGGGGGGGGGGGAGACACCATGATGAAGAGATCAGCAAGGGAGCAGGTCCCCCTGCATCCATACCACTGGGAACCAGGGCTCTGCTCTGGCCAAATTGCCTCAGAATGGACAACGACCCATACCACTGCCCTGTAAAACAAACCTTTGACTACAGCTGCAATCTGCCAGCCAGGGCTGCCTTCACTTGCATGTCTGAAGCTATATGACATCAAGTTGTAGGCACCATGGTGCACACTGACCACACTGACCACATTGCTCTATAATGGAAACCTGCACGGCTCAGGGTCTTGTGTGATGCCATGCCAGGGTGCTCTTCCTCGCATTAACTAAGTGAACCTGTGTTTGCTTCTACTCTGGTATGAGGGATGAATTCATTCACCAACCCATCTCTGACACAGATCCCCGCGGACTGAGTGTAAACTCCATAGAGATGGTGACTATGTCCATTTTGATGCATCTCAAGAGCCAAGAACTTTTCATTTGAGCGTCTATCTCGAAAGGAAAAAAAAAAGCCTATTTCCACAGAGGAAGTTATAATGGAGAGACACTAACAAAAGCACCTTTTTCAGTGCCTCACACATAAGGACTCAAGTCACTGTTGACTAGTAATGAATGAAGTGTGAGAGATGTCATGAAAAGCACAGTGACCTCAGACAAGTCACTACCACTGAAGTCCTGTCAAGGGCCTAGCTGCAACGCAACAATCACACCACAAATGTCATTTGCTAAGTAAGCATTCAAAAATACTTTCCCAAGTTACATGTGGCAGGAAAATGCTACCATTGCTATGATGTAAGGACAGAGACAATGATGCTCACTCATTCTTCACGCTCAGCTGCCCAGTACCTGCACTGGGCACTGAAAATAAAAGAGGCTGAGCCATCATCCCCACAGAGAGCAGACTTGTTGGCTGGGAGAGACTGGGGAAATGGGGGTCCAATGAGAACTTCTAGCCAGGTAGGTGAGGAAGCAACAATGTCAAAACACATGGGACCACAAGGAAAGAAAAAATGACCTAGAGGACACTGGTATTCCAACCGCACTAGTGAGGCAGCTGAAGCCCAGGCAGAGGAAACTTTCTTACTGGAAGTTGTAAAACCCACCACTGAAGCAGGTCTGTTGGGCTGGAATCACATCACATAGAACCATAAGGCCCTGCAAAAAGAAGGCCTGCTTGTCACAGCGTGCTCTTACCAACCTTAAGTGCCACAAGTGACACTCTGAGTGGGAACCTCAGGGGCCAAGGCCCATGCTTCTGCCCTAGACGTCTCCCCTAGAGCCACCCACAAAGATAAAGATAGATTACCAAACCCACAAGTTGGAGCAAATCTGTACTCCAGCCTCCATAAAGGACTGCATTGCTAATCAGCTGGCAAGAGACCCCCTAGGAATCCTTTCCTTCTTGTTCCCCTGCCCCCTCCCCCTGGAGTCAATGGTTTTAGTCACACAAATCCTTTCAGATCCCAACCAGCGCTCTTTATAGGAAATTCATTTGCATGTGTAAGAGACTCATTTGCATCCAGTCTCCCTGCTGGGCTGGACTTCCCTTTGTAAGGTACTGACCCAAGGCCTGACCTAGGGAATGAGGAGCCTCCAATACATCATCCTCCAGTCTCTGCCCCCATTCAGATTTTAAAAGGAAAGACTCTTAGGACATGCTTTTAGATCCTGGAAATAGGGCTTCCAAGCCCAAAGACTGACAAGCGATGACAACTTTCCATGCCATCCCACAGACAGCAGACTTGAGCCAAGTGCAGTAAGCCAGGCAGAACTCATGAGCTCGCCTGATGCGCCAGGCATAAGGTGGGCTCCTATAAGCTTTCTACCCAAGGAGCTCATGGACTAAGCGGCTACGGAGCATCAAAGAAGTATCTCCCAAGATCAATGAAACTCCTCCAAGTCTACATTCCATCATCTGCCGAGTAAGATTTTCAGTCACTTTGACTTCAACTTGCCCTAGTCAAAGCTGCTCCACTGCAGTAGTAATGGCTAACATGGTGGTGGTGGTGGTGGTGACAGTGCAAACTGGATAGTAGAAGCACCATCTCCCCGGGATGTTACTGTCACACCAGCAGAAGCGATGAAATGCTAGACAGCCCTCTTGAGTTAGCGAGAACCTGGGAGAAAAGCTCTATGTCAGGGCGAAGAGGCTGGAAAGGCTTCCGTTGTGCTGGAACGCCACAAAAAGCCAAAGAATGGCCGGTGGGCTGGATGCCACTGACAGACAGAGAGCCAGCTTGTCGGCTGGGCATTTTCATTGCATTGGCTCTATCATCTGTCAAATTCTGGCAATGATCTTCAAATGAAGAAATCAAGACGCTAATGCCGTTGGATGACTTACTCAAGGTCACATTTGATGGTGAAGTCCGGATTCAAATTCAAGTGTGCACCTTGCCAAACGGGAGGCGGCATAGACATGATGAGAGCAGGAAGCAGAAATCGGCCAGGTATTTTAGGACAGGGACCTCAAAAAAAACAAAAAAACAAAAAAACCCCGCAGTTCTGGTTCTCGTTCTTGGCCAGAAGCCAGAAACCCTCGGTTCTATTAGGGATCCTGTTCTTGCGAGAGACAAAGAGTTTCAGGGTCTCTGGTTCCTGGTCTTGTCTCCTATTGACTTTTTTCTGCTTTGCTTTCACAGAACATTAGATGACCACCACTACCTGAAGCTGTACATGTGGGTGCAGCTAAAACTGAAAGGTACCTGGACATCACAGATGGGCCACCTGGGTTGACCTACCAACCTCCCCATGCAAATCTCTTCCAAGTTTCTGCTGTGAGTCCTACACAAAGCGTCTAGACAGACACTTCTGTGGTACCCTGCCCCATCTCCGGGAGCACCCCAGCTCTAAGGAGCTCTGCTTGCTTGCTTTCTCCCAAGCTCCTGCTAAACCGTGTGGAAACTAACTGTTAGTGGAAACTAACTGTTCCATGGTCCATGAACTTCACCTTTTGAATTTATGAGACATGGACCTTGAGACACTGACTCAGGAATAACTTTGCCACCCTAACTCTGGAGGTAACCCAAGAAAGCCTCCCTCCTTTTAAGAACCCTCACTGCCCCCTCATTTCAAAGGGACGGAAAAAAAAGGCAATATGAGAAGAGAGAGAAGCTGTTTACCCAGGTAAAGCCTCACCCCAGCAGGGAAGAAAGGACACCAGCAAAATTCACAACTATTTAAGGCTTTTCTCTCTTCCCAGCCCTAAGCCTGCAATTTACTAGGAATCTCACCAAAGACCCTACTTAGAAGGAAAGAACACTTACTAATCCCCTTGTTCAAACCCAGGGACTCTTGGTGCCACCTTATCAGATCAAGATTCTACCTGGGGCATCTCTGAAACTACACTATAACCTCACTTCTCAGAAGGGAGAAGAAGAAAATGACAGAAAAGGGTCTTTCACAGCCTTTTGGGATATAACTTGAGAGCCACCAAAACAGTATGCATGTCTGATGCTGAGACAACTTTATTTTGTGCTAAGACAAATGTAGGGCTGATGCTAAGATATGATTTATTGTGACTCAACCTTGAAGAACCTATACCAACACTTGGGTAGGTATGTCTCACTCTGAGTTTTGGGGCTCCTGCCCACAAAACTGCATCCATTTTCTCAGGCATGCTTTTATTCCCTGTCAATCCCTTTCTTAAAATGCTTAATAGAATCCCCAAACCTGCTTCAGGAACTCCCATTTGGCTGGAATCCAGGTCTCTTCAAGACTCAGGGAATTCTTCAGGATGCTGCGGATGACAGTATGCCCCTGTGTTTCTGTCCCCACACTGCTGATAAATACGTATCTGGCCTACAGCACACCAGCCAATTGTAGAGAGCAGGAGGCAGACTCCCAAGAGAGCCTGAACCCTTTCAGACTGTAGCCTGAAAGAACACCCCCACGCTCCCTGGCTCTTATGTGTGCGTGTGTATGTTGTGCGAGGATTGTGTGTATGTATATATGTGTACATATATAACTTCTGCATATGTCATGTTGTATTCAGTATTTTACCTTACCTTCCCAAGCCAATTGAACATTGAGAAAAAAAATTTCCAGTTTTTGTTTCTATACTTCATGCTATCTGTAATTCTCATTATAGTGCCTAAAATAAAGTGGACTCAACACACTAAATACTTACTGGTTTTTGTTTCGTTTATCAATCTGTCTCAAGTGAAAGAATTCTAGGCCCATGAAGACTTTCTTAAACAAAAGACACAAAACCCCTGTGTGTGTAGAACTCACACTCTTCAGTGAAGGACAGGTAGCCAGCAGAAAACATAATAAGGGCAACCTGTGCCTCCCGAACAGAGCATGGGTGAAAGGATGGAGCATGACTCTATGACCGGCCTCTGCCCAACGATAGGACAATGGGCATATTTTCCAATATGAGTTACACAGTGGCACTGAAGTTTCCCTACGCATACCCCTGTAATTGCCTGCCCTTGCTATTTCAACCTTGAAGAGAATGCAATTATGAAATCATCTTCCCCATTTCGTAGAAGGGGAAACTGAGGGGCGCAGGCATCAGGTACTTCAAACAAGATTGAGTTCTCGGAAGAAGGACAAGGGTGGATCCATAGACATCCCTGTCCCCCGTCTCCTCTTTCTGGGCATCCATTCTCGAGGGGTGACTCTCAACGAGCCAAGGCAGAAAAAGCTTAGCTTTGGTTGTCGGTTCTCTTTGAGGCCGTGGTCTTAGCCTTCTGATCGCATACTTGGTGCCTACAGAAACAGCTCAGCTGTCACTCTCGACAAGTCACATCAGGAACAGAAAGCCAAAGGCTAACCTATGTGTACTTCTTCCAATTGCCAAGGACTTTTTGTCTAACCCCGTTTGCTTCTCAGGACAACCATTAGAACATGAAACTCATAACATCAACTTCATTTTGCGGCTGGGGAGAGAGATGAGGGAGACAGGAGGAGAGTGGCCAGAGGTCATGTGAACAGTTAATGGCAGGGCTAGTAAGAGGGTACTGGAGGAAACCAGTGGGTTTCCTTCTCCTGTGAGCCACTCCTAAGGCCTCCAGGGACCATGTGAGTGCTCCAAAGGGCTCATTCTCTGCCTCTTATACACTCTAGTCTCCTGTGAGGCAGCACAGCCAATAGGGCTCTGATTTTCATGTGCCTGAGTTGTGCAGGATGTGCGTTCTTGTATGAAAGCCCGTAAAATCTATTTATGGACCTAATTGTCAGTTCTTATGAGTGACAGGCATACAGTGCTTTGACTACTCAACCCAATGTGTCTGTTTCTGACATTTTAAATAGAACACTCTCTTTCTCCACTCCCTGTTCTTCTAGGAAGTAATTTCAGATAGCAGGTATTTTTATAATCATATATCTTTAATTATATCTACACAACTGTCAAAGATTAATGATTTCCTCAATCTGGCTCATCTTACAAGAGAATTCGGGACTCCGGAAATACGAAAAAATCCTGAGATGGCTGCTGTCAGTAACAAAGACACTCCTGGGCAAGGTAAGGTTCGGCTTTAGTCAAGTTTGAGTTCTCATTGTAGATTAATTTCATATGACATTTCTATGAATTATTGAAAATGCAGTACTCTCGTGGATGGTAAACATAACTAGATCTATACATGTAAACCAATAAGAAAGCATGTGACAGCCAGTAAGCGAGCTGCGGTGTAAACTAGTCCCCAGTCCCCGGAGAAATCAGCAACAATAGGTCCTGCATGCTATGTGTGCACTTTGACCCCCAAAGCAAATGTTACCTTCTTGTGTAAACAGACTCAATCCGGGAGTGACAGGGTCAGTGAAGATTTCAGAAAGAATTCATCTACCGCTCTTGCTCGGTGCCACAATTCCCACTGCAGTAAAACTCATGGAAAGACGACTGTAGAGTACCATGTATAAGGAAGCCCGGGGGCACTCGCGGAGGCAGAGGCCATGGACCCGAGCGTCTCCCAATAAATACAGAGGAAATAAAAAGAAAAGAGTAAAGAATTGCAAACAGTTGAAGAAAGACATGGAGTGGTGCCTGTATGCTGTCACAGGAGCAGGGGATCCAAGTCCTTACCTAAGTAAGCACATGTTGTGGGTAGATGAATTTCTCTTTCATCCCCAGTGAGATGGGGTTCATATTTACCCTTGTGAACATGGCATTAGATCTGGCTTTGTTTCTTATGGCTGTCTCATGCCTCTCTGCTCCACGTCCAGAAACATGCATTTCAACATTCCCAGTTCCCCCATGCCATGAAACACTTGATTCCTAACCTCTCTATACTTGGGATTTCTCAGGAGGTATGAGGTACGCCTTCCCTTTGTTGCCGCTGGGTCTCCTGAGCTAGTTCCCACACCATTTCCTGGGAAGCCTTCACCAAGAACCCAGCTGCATTTGTAAATCCCCAGATCCCTGAGGAAAAAACTTCACAAAGGTGTTGACTGCACTGGACCAGAATGACTGTGTTGCCTCCCTCCATGGTTTATACCTGCAGGACGTAGCTAAGTAATGTGCCCCTGTGAGGACAAACAAAAGCAAAGAGATGGAAACATAATCACGGGCAGGCGCTGTGAATCCACACTTTGTAAACTGTAATAGAAAAAGTCACCATTCGATGAATGGCCCCTGCCCAGCGGCCCAGGGCCTTCTCCTAACTGTCAACCTCGACAAGATCACAAAATAGCCACAGACTAAGAAAATTATGGCTCAAATGCCCTGTAACCCAAATCTGGTGTTGATGACAGACATGATTAGCTCCTTAGAGAATATGGTAGGTTAAGTAATGGCCCTAGAAAGATACTGAAGATCCACATTTGGAAGAAAAACAAAACTGTCTAAACTAAGGATCTTCAGTTCCTTTATTGGAGTTCAGCAGGCCTAAACTCCAATGGCAAGTAGGCCCTAAGAGACACAAAGGTAAAGACTACTTTAAGACAGTTGAAAGCCAGGGAGTGTCAGTAGTCACCATAGGCTGAGGAAGACAAGGACAGATTCTCCCAAGCTGTCACCTGAAGAGCACCCTTGCCAATGCCTTTAAGCCTCTAGATCTGTGTCGCTCTGAGTAAGGCTATGGCCATTTGTTATAGCAGCCTTAGGATGAGAATACCGAGTTAAGAAGAGTTTTCTCTAAGGTATATAGCCATTCAGTAGTAGAGTTGAGACTTGGGTCTGAATGGCTCTTTTTCCCACAGTATTGGGCTTTCTGTATTATGACTTCTCCCAGGGACAGTCACTGGAGAGATACCCTCTAGCACCCTGTGTGTGTCCAAGCTTCTGACACATATCTACCTGTGGGTTGTTCATGGCACTTCAGGAGACCATGAAACACAGTGCTGGTGATAAATAAAGAGCTGAGATGCCCTGTGAGGGCCGTACTCTGGGGCATGCATCGTGTAACCAAGGAGGGGGCATTAGAAAAAATGAAGCAGATCCAAACTGAAAATCTAAATGCTGCCTTTCCCACCAGCATCCCAAGCTTCCCACACTGCTGCATGGTGGGGATTGGGGGTTGGGAAACAATTAAACCTAAGAGTGGGTTTTAACTACCTCCATTCCAACTCCCAGTAGGGTTTATTAAATCATTTATAATTCCACAAAGCTGAAGTAAATATTTAATATTTGATTCCTAATCCATAAATATTTACACACTGGGATTTCTCCATGTTCGACAAGCCCACCAGAGGGTTTGTACTTCTAGCAAGTGTGACTAATGAAACCTTGTGATTCCTGCCCCTAAGCAAGAGCATCTGGCTCCAGGAACCATGGTAGAAGGAACCATCTGTGTTCACCCAGAGTGGGCCATGATCAGGGACATGGCCGAGAATCCAGCTTTGGACAACCACCCTGGGGAAAAAGGAAAGACAATGGGAAGAGAAAGCAAAGACAGAAAAACTGCTGCAGCTGCTGGGAAAGAGGAGGCAGTGGCAGCCACCCAAGGTGCACCTCCTAGGGGTGACTGTGACATTTCTGATTTGTTAAAGTCATGGCAATTAACATTTCACAGACATGTCCACTGTGGAAGGTGTTGGTAGAACAGCACCAGGAAACCGGAGCAACCCTCCTTTGAGGAGTGTTGGGATGAAGGTGATAGAGTCTTTCAACTTAGCTAAACCATTGTTAAGTTTCCTCACTTCATTAAGTGGGTGGCATCTAGCTAGGAGGCAAAGATAAAATGATCCGGTTCCTTCCTCAAGAAGCAAATGGCTTTCTGAATGTAATAAAACAGGCGCTTCACACCTATACCTACTGTGCATCATACCCTCTGCTGGAGTCCACACACCTAGAGTTTAACTCTAAATCCAGATGGGGAGGTGGGGTGGATAGGGGGCTCTGTGGGCCATGAAGCCTCTCCAGAGTTCTGGCCCTTTGACACTGTGGGGCTAGGTTTCAAACACAAAGGATCCATCCACCAAGACCCAGCCAGGCAAAATGAACACTGGCCTGTTATATAAAGAGGGAAATTAATGCAGGGAACCTTCACAATGGTGTTGAAGAAGCTGGAAAGTCAGGGAAGGAGGGAGTGAGCCAAGGATTAGTGAGAGCAGGAAGCTGTTACCAGCCAGGGGATTAGATGAACAAAAGGAGAGGTTGCCCTGACCAGAGCCAAGCCAAGTGATGGGTCTGGGAGATGGCTGGAACTCTGCTGGGCCAAAGGAACTCTCTGTCAGGGAAATGACAGAGAAGTGGCTGCTAGGGTGAGGAGAGGAAACCAATTTCTCCTTTTGCCCTACCTTAAGTCCTTCACAATGACCTCCATTGGATGGGAGAATCCCAAGCCTGTCCTCGGAAGAGCACAGAGAACTACTGTCTATAGGCATTTGTTCCCCTGAACTTCCTGCCTTCATCGGTGAATCTGAGAGCAAGGACAATCGGCAGGTATTCCTGGTCTAGTCTACTTCTTGGCCTTCTCTTGCTGCCAGAGGAAGTCAGCCTGTTAAAAAGGCGTGAAGGATGACTGCTCCCCCTCTGTTTCCAGGAGGCAGCTATCCCTTGGGTCAGTGCCTAAAGAGCTATGGAGCTGACATCACAGTCTGACTCACTCAGAGTGCTGACCTACTTGGTGTGCCCCATTCTTTGAGACATTCTACGACGGTGTGCCAGAGGTGTGCTCATTACACTGGGCACACGACCAGCTCCTCTTCCACTTCACGATACAGCTGTTGCTCCTTTTGGAACATTCCCTTTAACCTCTCATCCTGAGATGCGCAGTTCTTCCCAACCCGAGGAGGATGTGTTCTGTAGACCTTGAGGAGTTCAGGGTAAGGAGCAGAGGGCCTGTGGTGGGGGGGGGCTGCAGGGACAGCAACGGCAGGGAGAGGACACTTCCTGCCTGGCAATTGTTTGTAGGTCACCTATGGTGACAGGCTGCAGACAGTCATCTTTTGTGACTGAGACAAGACCAAAGGATTAAGGTTTTCATTTATTTATTTATTATATTTTTTTGTAATGTGGGTTTGGTGTTAGGTCATGAGAATCATAAAAGTCAATCTGAAAAGAATAGCCTGCTATGTGAAAGTCAGATAATATAGCCCAAGGTCTCTCTGAAAACTCAAAGCCTTTTCAGAGAGAATGGCAGAGGAAAGCGGGGACACTGTGTCTGCCTAGGAAATTCTGTCACAGCCCTTTTTCCTACACTCAACCTCTGGTTACCGGGAGGCCACAGCCTGGGTCTTACAAGTCTTCCAATAGTGATGACATCATCTACCTCTTACTGAGCCCTTAGCCAGATGCTCATGTGCTTTGAGTAAGAACCTTGTATGTAGACAAAGGGGGTTCCATTTTATCAATAAGAAAATTGAGATGTATCAAAAAACTTACTTTTTGGTTATTAACACAAGTTGTTAGAATATGTTTGCTGCATGCTTGAATGTGTCCTGAGCTACATGCATCAGACCTGAGTTTAAAACCATACAAGGAAGGACCAGAGTCAGAGAGATGATGGAAACCACCCACATTTACTCATCACGTTCAAAAATACAGAAGGGAAGCTCAAGGCTGGGTCCTCTCCTACCAGCACTGTAGAGGCTATTCATCATTGGTTCACCCCCTCACCCATCAGATACTGACTGGGCATCTCTGACGTGCCAGGCCCTGCAGAGGGCACACCTGTGTCTGCACTGAGCATTCCTACATGTGGCTCTGCAGTACACTGAGCTGCCATGTGCACCAGGCAGCACAGGTGACCCCAGCACCGGAGATGAGGCCTCACGCCCACCGGAATGACATACCTATGCTGTCTCTGCCACTCAGAGCATCTTCTGGGTCTGCATGGTGGGAGGTAGGGGGATACAGAGATGTGTCATTCTGTATGGCGCTTCCAAAGTCTTTTATCCCAGAATCTTCAGGCCAGCCGCCTGAAGGGAACTAACTGCAAGTGGGTGAAAGGCGAAGTAAAATGCCTCAGCTAGCCATTTCCCAGACAGAGTAAGTCTGACACTACCCTCCTTAGCTTAAGCAGCTCAAAAGATGCTGTCCAAGTGCTGAGTGAGGGAACAGGTGCCAGCTCAGCTCATTAAGTCCCCAAAGTTTTCGTCGTTTCTAGGCTAATTTGCATTAACATATTGGGCACTGGACAGCTATTAAGTGGGTAGCTGCTGCCACTCCTGAAGATTCAAAACCTAAAGGAGTTTGGGATCAAAGATGCATCACATGAGTGTCCATGAAAGCCCCTGTGGGAGCTCACTTCTGCTCACACTTTGAAGGGGGGGGGGGAAACAATTGTTTTTTGGCACGATGATTGCTTCCTACTGCTACCAGGAAGGACTTCTCACTGCCTAGGGAACTATTATTCCATCTGGATGGCACTCTGCTCTGTAAACGTCTACTGGGTACCTACTCTGTGGCAGCTTGGGGCTGTATAAGCAGGGTCAGGTCTGGAGGAAGGCAGATATAGGACTGAGCACAGCTGAGCAGAGAGTGAAGCCATAGAGGCTGTCCACTGCTCCGCTAACCAGGCTCCAACTTAGCTCTCCAGTGTCACTGACTGATCCCCAGACCACTGTGCCACCCCAGCCAGCCTTTAAATGGCCTTCCTTTGGAATGACAAGGCTGCTTAGGACAAAATTTCCCTCACTTATCCTCCCCTCCTTCTCCTTCTCACCTCTTAAACCACGCCTGCCCAGAATCTAGTTAGCAGGGACACCTTGCACTGTTAGGCTACTCTAGGAAGGCTTCCTGGCAGAAGCGGTTTCGATCCTGAAATCTCTTCGTTAGCTGTGTCTTTATAGCTTTTGTACTACTACTTTGGTACAAAAGTATATAAAATACTTTCCCTTCCTCAAATCACCCATGGGGTGGTCAAAAGTAGCTACTGCACACTTCATAATCCTAACTCTTAAGTGAACCAAAGGCGGTCACTGGTAGAGACAGAATAAAATTTACAGATATTGTCTCTTCTGAATCTAGAATTGGGATCTTTAGCTTAGTCTCGGGTGGGAGCTGCAGTGGAGTCAACATCGCAGCTGCCTGTGAGCACAGGGACAACGGCAAGCCTGAATGCAGGCAGGAGAAGCCAAATCAGAGTCTGAGAAGACGTGAGACACAGTAGCTCTGTGGAGGATGCTGCTTGAGAGAGGAAGGTGCCTTACTTTCCCCGGCACGGCTCCAGGCCCACCAAGAGGAGGTGGAGACTTGCAGATCGCTTCTCTCTTGTGCTTGGAGTTCTATACCAAGCACATACGTGGCTCCGGAGGAAGGAGAGTCTGCAGCAGCCTGAGCAGCACACTGTCCTGGAGAGCTAAGCTGGAATATTCAGGAGGCAGAGGAGGTACATATGGTATCTCCACAAGTCTCACCCTAGCAAGACCGGTGGTGGTGCGCACACAATGGCTTTGCACACTCGATCCTTACAGACGTCATGGTCCCATATCAGTGACTCTACGTGGGCTTCATCTTTGTTCATGCCATGTGTAGGCACACACGTAGATGATGCCCTTGGTTCTCGGGCATCTTTGAGAAGAGGATCTTATAACCTTCATGTCACACCTTAGCAAGCAGAGACAGGGAGGGTCTGGTGTTCTTCCAAGTCCCAGTGCTTAAGAAATAAATGATGTGACCGATCACCTGGTGAGCCTAAAGACAGTAGCACCATCACTGGGTTGCATTCTGAAGGCAACTTGGCTCACTGTTGGCGGTGATTGAGTAGAATATACTTAATAAGGTCTTATGCACCATTCGCAAAGCAGAAGATGCTCATATCATGTGGCTCCCATGGATGCTGGTAGGACAGGAGTTTTGGTTTTGCCTCTGAAAAGGACAGAGGTGCAGGAATGACACTGGGGCTTCCTGCTTGGACAATCAGTAGTGACTTCTTTCTGGACCTCTCTTTTACTCTTCAGCTCTTGTAGCCCATGAAAGGTTAAAATGTTCTAGGAGTTACTAGACTAACTTCCCAAAGTGCAGGTAAGCCAATTTCCAATAGTACCACATTTGACACCTATTTGCCCACTTTTGCCTCTGAGGCAAGGGTGGCTTGCAGAGAGCAATCTATATAGTTAATGTATCTGTGGTAGGAGGAAGATGGAGATGTTAGGGGCGTTTATAGTGGTATATTATTTGTGTTTTAATAAATAAAGATTGCCTGAACATCAGAGAACAAAGCAGCCATACTAGTTAGCCATACAGGCCAGGGAGTGGTGGCGCACACCTTTAATCCCAGTACTCGGGAGACAGAGGCAGACAGATCTCTGTTAGTTCAAGGTCACCCTGGGCTACACAAGATTGAATCCATTTAAAAGAGAAACCGAGCTCATGCAAAGGTAATCCCAGCACTTGGGAACACACGCCTTTAATCCCAGCACTAGGCAGACGGAGACAGGAGTGATGTGGCTGGGAGGAGAGAGGAATATAAGGGGGGAAGAGACTGGAAATCAGTGGAATGTGTAGTGTGGGGTGTGGAGTGTGCAGTCTTCAGGATTCAAGGAGACTGAATCTCACCCATTTTCAGTCCAAGATAGAGGTAAGAGCCAGTGGCTGGCTGCTTTGCTTTTCTGATCTTCAGATTGAACCCCAATATCTCTCTCTGTGTTTTTATTATTTGTGCTATAGGTGTCTCATAGCAATCCCTAGTATTTGGATATAGCATGAATCCTTTTGTTACATATAGCATGAATCTTTTTGTTGCAATGTGGCCCATGAACATGCATCAGTCAGCTCTCCTACCACAAAGAAAGAACTAGCTAAAGGCCACACAACACCTTCCCTGGGACATCTACTTCCACATCTGCTCCGGTACCGCTGCATTTCCCAGAGACCACTCCTGATTACTGATGGAGCAATGGAGGATGGTCAGGCTCTGTCCTGGGAGGTGAGTACTACTCCAGTGAGTGATTTTGGCTCAAAGACACACCAACAGTCTTGCTGAAATTTCCTTTGTACTACACTGAATGCTCTCAGACGCATCACCCAATCTATTTCTCGCCCACTTCCTTTGCTCTCCTTCACCCAGAGCAAACTTGCATTGCGAGCCAGTGACTCCCTCTCTAGTTATTCCCATCAGCCTGAGCAAGGCTGCTTAACTTAGCTCCTCATGCTTACTTCCTATGTCTGAATGGAATCTCCCCAGTCCTTAGCTGCCTCTTCTGCCTTTGACATTGGAGGCTGCTGAGTAGAAACTGGACAGAAGGGAGACTCTGGATGCTGCTGTAGGTGGAGAAGTCTGATACAACAGAGGCATGGATGCAGTGGGATCACCCTTTAAATGCGGGTCTTCAAGATGCAAACTTGATCCCATTAATTTTCATTTCTAAAGTTCCTGGTGCCACAGGCATTTTCTGAAATGGACCCGCCTTGCAACCCGCTTCAGGGGGATTTCAGAGATGGTTTCACCCATCGCAGTAGATCATCCTTCAGCTCTGAAATGGAAGATCATAATAATGCTTTGCCAATCTACTCTGATCCCAGAGAAAATGGACCGATAAATGAAGATGATTTCAAGGTTTAAAGCTGCCTCTTCTAACCCAATCTGCTAAAAATTAAAACCCAGCAAGGCATAGTGAGAAGACTTTTCAACTTGTCATTTTTATGAACCAGAGAAACCACACAGACTCCAAATACTCTCCCTGCAAAGGAAACAGGCTGCTGTGGCCAACAGGCAAAAGCGAAAGCTCTGCCCTGCTTGACCTTCAGCTCAGTAATTCACCCCTACCTCCCAGGAATTTCAACCCCTTTTATAAAGCAAACACAATGATGGTGGAACCAGAGTTAAGGGGAGAAGAGCACAGAATAGAGGTCAGTGCACAATAAACATTCAATAAATATCAAACATGATTATGAATGTCACATTGTAGTTTTATGAAGAGTAACCAAGACACTGGAAGCTGGTACTTTCCGAGCACTCATTGGATATTTATTTGTCATGAATCTAAACCATGGCTTTAAAACAATTTCAAATAAAGTGACTAATCAAAGTTTCTTTCTTAGGGCACAACCAAGAGGAAGGAGGAAGTAGAAAGAGGGAACTAACAATTAAGTAAGGTCTGGGATTGGGTGTTTGTCCACAGGTCCTCCCAACTGAGATCAGTGTTTTGTTTCATTTAAAGCGGTTCTGATCTTTCTGGTGTAATATGCATACAGAGAGAGAGAGAAGGAGTGGGAAGAGGGGGGGAAAAGGAGGGAGAAGGGGAGGGGGAGGGAGAATATAAAAGTATACACCCATAGGCACTGATGGATACCAAGGACAGAAAATTTCCAGTAGACCTGGTCTATAAATTGTCATTTAAATTTGCAATTTAAAAACACTGTCTGACTTTTTGATTTAGCTGACTGTATGAGGCAAATAATGGAATCCTAATAAGCAATGTTTAAATGACATCTCCAGTCTCCCAGACAGAGAGGGTGAGAGGAGAATTCTAAGAAGAGAAAATAAATCTACTAAGAATAGGAAAGAAGACCAGAACTAAATAGTTGCACTAATCACTTGATGACAGATAGCAGGAAAATGTACTTCTGGGTGTTTAAAATTCGAACCCCTGAGAGGCGAAGGATAGGTTATCAGCTAAAACCCCCTAAAGACATTGTAAGGAAACAAAAGCAAGCTCAATTTTTACATTTCATCACATTAAAATAGATGAACCAAAAAATCAAGGCATCAAGACAGCACATTAAAGTTGATAAGCTGGGGTTAGAAGATTTGAACTGCATGAAGCACTCAATCTCACAGGCATCCACTGGTGAATCTTAATGCCAGCGCCACACTAGCTTGGTGGGTCCAGCTACGGGGCACCCAGCCAACGCCGCTTTCTTCTTCCTGTTGGAAAACCAGTTATACCCCCCCCCAGCCACAACACACAGTCGCCACTGAATCAGCTCAAGGATACAAAGAAACGAGAACTACCAACTAATAAAATCAGTTCCACATACCACACACCTGGAGGACTGTTTGGTAAATCTCAAAGGGAACCGGTGAAAAATAGGAACATTGATACAAAGGTAATGATGGACATTTTGTGAGAAAACATTAAAGGAAATTATATCACTTACCACGTTTAAAAATAATAATCACATTTTTTAATTTGTAGGGGAATAGCTTATGTGAGGAGGTTTGTTGAAAAATAATACATAACAGGATTTGATCACACCTGTTTGCATGGATCTGTGCACGTATGCATGTACAGGAAAAAGCTTCGGAAGAAAATACACTTGAGTGTTAACTGTGCCCCATGAAGAAAAGGCTGTGGCTACAGGCACTCTCCAGAACACTTGGGGCAGCCATTAAAATTGATCGGCATGGGCAGATCATACAAAATCTATTTGTGATCTATGGCTTTGAGAACAGGAGGGGAAACCACAGCAATCATTATTTCAGAACACCAAAGAAAAACTAATGGAATATAAATGACTGATTCGAGGAAAATATAAGCCAAAGGCCAAAGAATTGCCTAAGTAATGAAGGCTAGTCTACTGCTCAACAAACACATAAGGAATGCATACAGTATCACAGGCCGCATGCATAACACTACATGTATAAAATATACTGACTTCAAGGCACTGTAATGCTGAAGGAGGGAGAACCGTTATGTTTCGAGATGTCTGTCTGTCTTTCTGTCCCTGGAGAAAGGGTGGGTTTTGCTGTTCACAGGTAGCCACATAAAGGCTGTAAAGAGGAATGCGTAGATAATGTCTGCGGAATGACAAGCATTTCACAAAGCCTTCACTGAACTGCCTAACAGCAGTCTGAACCCTAAGGACTTTATTTAAATCTCCTACCCCCTGGGAAGCCCTTGGTTTATTGGTTCCTTCTGCTATGTGATTTCAGCTTACTGCACCTAACTACAGCTGCCTCATACTTTTACATCTTCCACAGCACATCTTTAAGATCCATGAGTTCAAGACCTGTTCACAGTCTTTTGTGGTAAAAAACAACAAGAAAAATAAAAATGGAAGAAAACTATAGGCAAGAAAGAGAATAGAGGCATTAGAGACCTCATGCAGCCCTGGCCTTTAACAGAGTTAGTGTTCTACAGTTCTTGAATCAACTAATCTTCCTGGATCATCCACTCCTGATGTATCCAACCTGAAGCCTGCAAGGACACATGTGTTCTAGGACAACTACGAACGCAGAGGATGGTGATTTGTGGATGGCAATGTTATGTCTCAATTTCAAAAAGCTGGCCAGCCCTGCTCTGTATAAAAAGCTCAGTTAGGGCCCCTTCCATCTTCTACACACACTCTTCAGCTTCATGATCCATGATTCTCAATCCCAGGAGGTTTTTCACTAGAGGACACTATGGTCAACCAAGCATGAGATGAATGCTTTGTGACGCATTTGATGCATTCAAATGCCGTTTGAACTGCCCAGGTTCAAATCACAACTTCTAGCTTTCAGCTTAAGGGCGGGGCTGCAGAACCTCTATCACTCTTACGGGTCCGACATAAGCGTACAAATTGTGGAGATAAAATTCAACACTTGAAACGACTTTGTACATTTGTCTTCTTTTCCTGTCGTACCAGCCTGCATCAGGTAGCTTCTCTTACCTAAGCAAAGCACTGACCCTACTAGAAGTCGTCAGATACCAATGGAAAGAGCGGAACAAATCTCACAGGTCCTCATGAAGCAAGGACTAAAAGAGACCTTAGTGAGTTGCCTGCTCTGGAGCTGCTATCATGCATCAAGCTGCCTTTCCAGAGTCCAACCCGATTTGAACACCGTTATTCATCACCACCTTCAGTACAATGCCCAATGTCTTTAACACACGCTCCGTCCTGCTGTTAATAAGGGATATAGGGATGATCATCTTCCCAATGATAGGGGTCCTGATCCTTTTTAGGATCACATAATAAGAACATTTTTCATTGTTGGAGATAATTCCCCTTCCCATGCACATTTGTCAAAGGCAGTTTCCAACAGTACCGTACATCATCCTGAAATACATGATAAGATTCAGGTCTGCTATTCATCATCTGCTGGGCTCCATCCAATGTGAGCTCCTGCATGGCTTTTCCTGCCTCTGATTTTACAATTAGTATGCACGGTCTCCCTAGAGCACTGTGACCAACAGAGGGAGGTAAAAAGACTCAAAGGATGGTACTCCCAAATTGGAGAGAAGAAATCTACGGTGACAAATAGGTTCTTTCTAAAGGTAAACAGAATCTAAAGTTACCACTTCACAGTAGGGGATAGGCCTGAGCTTTCGCTGGGGCTTTATTCAGTAATCACTACTGGGAGCAGAATGACTTCTTTTATTTTTTTCTTTTTATTTTTTTTTCCAATCAAAAATTTCCACTTCCTCCCCTCCTCCCATTCTCCTCCTGCTCCCCCACTCACCCTCCTCCCTCCCCCTCCAGCTTTAAGAGAGGGCAGGGTACCCTGCCCTGTGGGAAGCCCAAGGCCCTCCCTCCTCTATCCAGGCCTAGGAAAGTGTGCATCCAAATAGACTAGGGTCCCAAAAAGCCATTACATGCAGTAGAAACAAGTCCTAGTGCCACTGTCAATGGCTTATCAGTCAGCCCCCATTGTCAGCCACATTCAGAGAGTCCGGTTTGATCACATGCTTGTTCAGTCCCAGTCCAGCTGGATTTGGTGAGCTCCCATTAGATCAGGCACACTGTCTCAGTGGGTGGACCAACCCCTCGCAGTCCTGACTTCCTTGCTCATCTTCTCCTTCCTTCTGCACTTCAACTGGACCATTTATATATATTAAAACCTAAAAGGAAATCTCACTTTTAAAAAGCTCCAAAAGGGAGTTGTATTTCAGAGCAGAACGACTTCTAAATGGTATAGCGTAAAAATACTGTGCATTGAATCCTTGAGACACAACTTTAAGATGACTGCTTTCCAGATGCATGCTGGGTCATCTCGAACACATCCTCAGCTTAGGAGCACATACTTCCTCGTCTGAAAAATAATGCTATGAAACACAACTCCCTTTTGGAGCTTTTTAAAAGTGAGATTTCCTTTTAGGTTTTAATATATATAAATGTGCATTGCCTAAAAGCATACATGTGCCTCACATGCATATCTTGTACCTGTGGAGACCAGAAGGTGGCACTGGATCCCTGGAACTAGAGTTACAATTGTGAGCCACCATTTATGTGCTGGGAATGGAACCTGGTCTATCTGACAGAAAATAGGCTTAACCACTGAGCTGTCTCTCCAGCTCTCCTTGTAAAGATAGAAATTTAAATTATTATATTCTCTGCCAGGCCTATAATAGTCACATTGTTAATGTCATCTACCATTTATTTGTTCCTGTCATAACTTTAAGTCTTTTCCTCCTACCATTAAGGAGGTATAATCTCTCAGAAGACAAAAAAAAGTACAGACCATCAGATCCTGTGTTAATACATAATCTAGCAGGATACAAAGGTGTGTAGGTGTGATCTTAAATAAAGAAGGAATCCTAAATAAATAAATAAATAAATAAATAAATAAATAAATAAATAAGAAAGAAAGAAAGAAAGAAAGAAAGAAAGAAAGAAAGAAAGAAAGAAAGAAAGAAAGAAAAAGAAAAAAAAGAAGGAATCCTGAGGGTCACAGGGCAAGGAAGGCTTACTACCATTGGTGAGTAAACACGCTGAAGAGCTTCATGGCAATACAAAATGAGGTCTGTCTCAGAAGACTGGGTAGACAAAGGCAAGCAGAAAGGGGACAGGAGAGCTCCCTCCTGGCTGAGAGGAAAGATGATGCTCAAGCTTATGTGTGTTCATGGAGAGCCAGAGAGCTGGAGATGTCAGAATGGGAGAGAAGCTCTCAGAGCCAATGCAGCAGTGCTGTGTTGATGCTGGAGGCAGAGCTGGGGGGGGGGGAGTGGTGGGGGGAGGGACTGGGCTTCCTGAGCTGACTATGTCTTATCTCTCTAACTTCCATTGCTATCCCTGAGATTGTTTAAAACAACAACAATAAGAAATAAACTCAGCTACCCTGAAGGGGTACTCTGAGCAAAATATCCATCTACGGTTTTAGAACCCTGCCTGATGTCTAAAACCGTTGACATGCATTAGCGACACTCATCACTAACATCTTCATTATCACTTCTGGAGTAGGGATGGATATCCATTGGGAGATTAGCTTGGCTGATAACATTCATAAATTTGGAGAACTTGCATAATTTTCTGGTCTCTGGTTTTGGGAGTGCTTGTCTGAAATGAAATTCTAGAAATAATGTTTCCTCTTAACATCATATAGTACCATTTCAACTTATGCAGTTAAAGTCCTTCGCATTTACCTACTCTTTACCTTTTCACATCTGTAAAATAAAGAGGAAGTGACTTTCTTCGGACTATGAAAATGTTGCCACTTTCAATCAAGAGAAGCCTTGCACGTGGCAGCCATCCTGGGGCCAGAGATAAGGTGCTTCCTGTGACCTTCTAACTACACCTTACCGCACAGCCATTATTCTTCGCTCTTGCCTAAGCTGAGGCTGCCTTGGTATAAGATACCATGGAAAACTGCAGGAAAGTGCCTTCCTTGCACTTGGTTTTGGTAAGGACTTGGGTTTTGGTAAGAGGGCGAATCATTCTACAGAGAATAGTTCAGCCCCGTGTTACCACGTGGACAGACCCCAAGGTCTTTTAGACAGGGGTCTAGTTACAAGTTACATGAGCTCGGGTAAGAGGCTCACCTCTCTGAAGTTCAGCTGCCTATCATAAGATGGGGTTATGAGCATATAGGCCCTTTCCAAGTGTGAACAGAGAAAGCATAGCCACAGGACCAACAGGCTCCCTTAGACCAGCATCCTCACCCCACCACTGCATGTTGCTCCCTTGACAGGCTATCTGGGACTGCAGCAGGTGTCCTCTGACCATGCTACAAGACATGTTGCAGAAGAAGAGACTTCTGAAATCCCAGCACACCTGGGCACCTCTGCTCAGCATAAACAAAACAAAACCCCACGCTCTCCCGGGCCATTTGTTGATTGTGTGCAAAGATTCTGGCTCTCTAGCTAGGAGAAGGCTCGTGCACTTAATCTGACTCAGCTAATGTGAAGGGCTTTGTTCTTCCAAACATCAAAATTCAGGCCCCGCCACTGCCAGAGGCAGCACACTGAGCTTAATGAAGCAGCGGGATGAACTAATACGGCAAATCGTATAGCTCTTACAACCAATATGGCCCACATCATGCTAAATTACGGCACCAGACATGATTGGACACACATCCAGACAGGAGAAGCAGCTCTTAGAATGGCAAGAATTTTGAATGCCATATACCAAGAACACCAGGGGGCAAAGTTCTTATGAGAGATGTTTGTATTCCTTTTGTTTTATTTTTTCCTCTTTATGCAAATCCTTCCCCTGCATACTTTATGAAAACTTACTCACTAAGCATTTACTGAGCCTATGCCTTGTGCCAAGTGCTGTGTGAGGAACCCATGGCTAATGGTAGAGACTGAGAAATCGTCAAAAGAAGACTGGAGAATGGTGGCCAATGTGATGACCTGAGTAGGTCAGGGTGCTGTGGGACCTACCCAAACCTAGTTAGCACATGAACCCTATGGTTCTGAAGTCGTTCCTCCACTCCCTTATAGACGCCATAAATGCTGTTGCATCCCTATTACCTGAAACTCCAGTCCTCAGCAGTGGAGATCAGTGACTAACTACACAGTCCCTGTTCCTGTAAAACTCCCAGCCCCGTGAGTGAGAAGACAGGGAAAAATAGAGCTTACATATTACGATTGTTACTAGGGGTACTTTGAGAGTCCCAGGATGGGATGGGAGCAGAGTAATGGATCAGAGAGTATTTCCAGGGGAAAATACATCCAACTTTAAACTAGATGTGTGGAGTTAAGTGTTGAAAAGAATAAAAAAGATTTTGTTATTCAGGACAAGAAAAGGCATGTGCACGTAATGCAAAGCAAAAAACAGCGCAGTGGAGCGGGCAAACTGAAATTCATTTGCTTGAGTGACTGTACAGACTACAGTTACGAAGAGAGGAAGGAAATGTGCCTGGAAAGGTGAGGAAGGGCCAGGACACAGGGCATCTTAGAGGTTAAGATACGCTGAGGCATCAGGAGCCTCTCACTGCAGGTTTTAAGCAGACTGCGACCTGATCGAATCTCCTGATCAAATCAACACAAGGTTGGAGATACAAGAAATCTCAGGGCTACTTAGGAGACTACAGAACATTCCAGATGGGAGATAAAAGCTAGCTAGGAGTGCCTTTCAGAATGGGACAGTCAGGAGATAAAGAATTAATGGCTTGGAAAGACATGCAACTTGTCACACAAACTGATAATAGTGATTAATTAACTGGGGATGCTAAGAGGCTCCAAAGGTTATGGATAATGGCCCAGTGCAATGGTTACTGCATGTGAGAGTGTGACTGTGAGTCACAAGCAACCAGGATGAATGAGAAAGATGATCCAAGCAGGGTACAATCTCCACTAAAGTCACCGAGGCACATCCTAGGGCTTGGAGATCAGTGTAGCTCGGCTATGGAGAGGTAAAGGAAAGGAGTTGGGACATGGTGCTGCCCTATGGGTTATGCTGCTGGGGGGACAAACAGGGTCTGACCCTTAGGAAACAGTGACTTCTTATAATAGAAGCAGTTAGAATGAGGCCTTAAACGAAGGCACCCCGTCCTTCCCTGAGGATGAGCTTGTCTTCAGGGAAGACTACATTGAGTGCAGCATCCTGTAACAAATTCAGGAACACTGACCACAGACAAGACAGAGATTTTTTTTTCCAACTTCATAGCATGTGATATGCTCACCAGGCTTACTGTGAAGACTGCTTGGCCTGAAACTATTACTACTTTCTACAAATCCTATATCCATGAGCTTTACTGACCAACCTCAGAGAGATTCATGCCATCTTTCAAGAAAATCCTTGATTTGAGGTATTTAAAGCTTGCAAATCTCAAAGTCAGTAGAGAATAAATTCACTATGATACAAACAAAACAAAGCCCTGCCAAGACAGAAGAGCACCATAGAGTTACCTGAGTCCAGGGCCCACGTCTCTGCCCCCGGGGGGTAAAGCCCCTGCGATGTTTCACAGCCCTCAGCTCCCAGCATGGAGCCACAGGAAAACCCCACACGATGTGTACATTGTCACAACTGCAACAATCCACAGGACCTGAAATGAGTCTCCTGATTTACATGACACTCTTATATACTCAATGGGGTGACCTAAGAGTTGGGAGGGGTTCTCTGAAATGGCTATCATGCCAGAAGAGCACCAACTCCTCCCGGAAGTCCTCACTCCGAGCAAGGGCAGGAGAAACACGGAGTGGCAGGCAGACAGGCAGCATTAGAGGCTAATGCTAAAACTTCACGCTGTTTGGAATCTGTTGAGCTGAAGGTGCTCCAGTCAAGGAGACATTCCTAGGCATTAGCCTTAGCTCATGTGGTAGTTTCTTTCTATTGCTATGGTAAAAACAAACAAACAAAAATCCTGATAAAAGCAACTTAAGTAAGCAAGGGGTTTGTGTTAGGTCACAGTTGAAGGTATACTCCATCACAGTGGGAAGTGAAGGCAACATTGAAGCAGCCAATAATATTGCATCTTACAGTCAGCAGATAGCAATGAATGCAAGCACACTAGTGCTCAGCTCACAGTCTCTCCTCTTACATGGTCCACAAACCCCTACCTAGAGAATAGAGCCACCCACAGTGGGTGGGCTCCCACCTCAACTAATGAGGCTCATTTCCTGGATAATTCTGGAGTCTGTCAAGTTGACAATGAATAATACTTGGTCCACTGGGTGAGTGCAGGCAGTGCCTTCTCTTGAGCTCTCATCAGTGTGAGCCGGGCTTTGCTTGCTCTACCCATTAACACCTCACACCTCTTTATGAGCCTCAATCTATAGGGAATTTAATCTCATGTAGATATACGTAGACATATGAGACATTGTTGCACTTATGTTTATTTTACATTGAGATAGCGTCTTGCTCTATAGCTCTGGTAGGCATGGAAGAGTCTATGTGGACCAAGTTGGCCTCAGACATTCAGCAATCCTTTTGTTCTTGATCTATGGTCTAGTGCTGGGATTCAACTTGGAATAAAAATAATTTTTTAAAAATTTTTATGGACAGTAATGAATTGAAAGTACAACAGGAGAGTAGAAAATTTATCTTTTCAGGGAAAAACAAACCCTACAGAAGTCAGAATGCCTCCCTCAGCTAGAATCCCCTGCTATAGCATGGGCTAATGGGAGTCGGCATCTCTTCCTGGGATAGTTCTCTTCCCAGGGCATCAAGTAGAGGCTGTGCTCGTGGCTGCAGCTGGGTAGACGTCTGTGAATAACAGGATGACACAATGTCTTTAGATGTTTCTAACTTGGGCAAGGAGCTACAATTTTTACATCCTTTTGTTATCTGGAGAAACTGAAAGCTTCTGCATCAGAAAGTAGTGGCCTGAGGGTGAGCACAGATCTAGTGTGTCAGTGGGCCACAGGCTACATCCCTCCCCTAGGACAGGAGCAGTAGATAGAAGTAACAAGAGATGAGATTCTTTGAAGATTCTTTTGAAAATATTCCCTTCTGTGTCCTATAGTTCCAAGAGGCTAAGGAATATGATGTCATTATAGAAACCACTAGGTGCTCAGCCAATACTAACATCGTATTTCCTAAGAGTATCTGAATAATAAGGACTCTATGGCCTTACCAAAACAATCCCTCAACATAAACTGTCTGGGATTCTAATCCATTTTGAGGAACCTAGTATGGAGACCTCAGCCACCTGGGTCCTTTTGAGGCCTTAAGCCTAAACTCCTACTGGAAATACGTTGGCTCTTCATCTTTGATGTTGTTAACTTCTAGTCCTGGGATATGCCTCTAACACAAATAACACAAATACAAAAATAGTATGCTAAATTTGCAGATGTTTCTTTAAAAGGAGACAGTAATGGATTGCAACCTCAGAAAGACAAAGAGGGAAAAGTTACAATGGCTAGGCCACAAACACAGCAACTCCGTAATGTCTACCTCTCCTATCTAACAGTGTACACATGAGCCTTTTAAAGATAAGCAAAATCAGGTTTGAAGAAGCCCCGTAGTCCTTTCTGGTTACCCAGCAGTGAAGGAGAGGAGTTAGAAAGAACACAAGTTCTTTCCACAGCCCAAGTCTGTGCTTCTTTCAACACACTCAGTGGTGGAATCCAGATGCTGACCCCAGAAACACCTGTCTGCTAGTCACAGAACCCCTCATTCCACAATAGCCTTCCACTGGGCACCCCGATATTGTGGATGCAAGTAGCAGAAACTGAGTTCATTGATTCTCCTCTTGATGGCAGGTAAGGAACCTGAATGTTGTGGAATATTTAACTATGTGAAGATGTGTTGTATTTGTTTGTACTGCATTTGTTTAATGATGTCAGGATGTGTATTTAATTATGTAAAGATGTGTTGCATCTGTTTCACCTTACCAGCTAAGGCACCTGATGGTCTAATGAAAAGCTGAATGACCAATAGCTAGTCAGGAGAGGGACAGGTGGGGATGGTAGGCAGAGAGAATAAGAGGAGAAATCTAGGCTTGAGAGATGAATGAGAGAAGAAAGAGGGGAAGATAATGAGGGAGATGCTGGGGGGGGGGATCAGAAGCCCCAAGGCAAAAGATAGATAAAGAGAAACAGGTTAATTTATGTCCATAAATTAAAAGAGCTACCCAGAAAAGAGTGTAAGCTAGGTCCAGAACTCATAACTAACAAGAAGTCCAAGATCTGGTAGTGGGATGGTAACCCAAGTGAAAAAGCCTGCTCTACCTAAAAACACAAATGTCCTTGCCCTGCCCCTCCATGACATTCCACTCCTGGGAAGGGGGCCATTTGACAATTGCAGATGTTGTGACATTTGTGACATAGTCTTTTTATTTTTCCCTTTGGGTTTTTTGAGACAGGATTTCTCTGTGTAACAGTCTTGGCTGTCCTGGAATTCCCTTTGTAGACCAGGCTGGCCTTGAACTCACAGAGATCTGCCTGCCTCTACCTCCCACGTTCTACTAAAGGTGTCACACTCTAATACCAATGAAAGGAAAAGAGCAGCTTGACTTCTCACTGTTTCTACATCTCATCTGAATGCTGAATACTCTTGCTATGACTCATACACAGCCTGTCTAGAAACTCATTCGTTGAAGAAATATGCCCTGTGCTTGTGTTTGAAACTTCCTGGGTTGCTTTCATAGTCTAAGTTAAGCGAATAGGCCAATAGGTTTCTAATAATCTCATCTGGGCCTCTTAGCTTTCATAATGCAAGGTATTCATTTCCAGGAAATAAAATATCTTTCCTAGGATCCATCTAAATCTTGCCTTGTGTCAAAAACAAAACAAAAACAAACAAGCCAAAAAAAAACCCTCTTATTTTGTAAATCATGTAATAATTTTGGAAAGTAATGGCAGATAACAAATGAAGGTATGAATTAGACAGATCATGTCATCTCAGTTATGTATTATCAAAGTGCTTCAATACAAAACGAAATCCTTTAGAATGCTAATCATACGATGCATGATTTCTTTCTCTTGCCTCATTTTTATAACAAGTGCACATAACTATTAAAATTAAGTAACTAAAAATATTTTTAAAGTAGACTATATATTATTCATTGTTTCCTTCTGTCAGCATCCATATATGAGGATATAACTGAGTAATATAAGCTACAACGTAGTCCAAAACATAAGTTATATTAAGAAAAATAAATTCTTAAGACATCATACCCCACAGGGTAGAGAAAAGTAAAGTTAGCTCAGGAATTGAAGATTAGAAAATCTCCTGGTGATTTTTACAGCAATAAAAGGAAATCACTGCAACAAGTACAGAAACATGTTAAGATTCAACTTCCTTTAAAAAGACATAAAAATTACTAATAATGAACCTTTAGTAAAAGTTAAACATTATGCTTAAATGTAAATTTTCATTAATCCAGAACAAAGATAGGGTAGTTACTATTATTAAATATTATACTGACAGACTCAGCCAAAGCAATATGACAGGAAAAATAAGTACTTGAGAACTTTATTTTCATATTTTATGTTGATGCTATAAAAATCCAAAAGCAGTTAAAGAATATAATATTAGTGTGTTCAAGATTCAAGATTAATATATAAACTATCCCATATAAGCTTTTCATTTTGACTAAGGTAGCAGCATCTATTTAACAGAATACTTATTCTATTATTAAATCCTTGAAAGTAATGAATGGATGTTGTTACTACAGATTATTTTCTATTTTTAATTCATTTATATGCCCTTATGGTACTTTTGTCTATTACCAATTTACCTGGAATAAAGATTGCTTATCACTATTGCACAAATAAAAATAATTATAAAATCATTCTCTGGGATAAAGCAGTAACCCATCTGTTAAAAACTCCCTTGCTATAAAATGTGATAAGAAGACAAACCTGTGGTGAGGATAATTACGATGATGCAGAAAAAGAAGAGGGGAGGAAGAAGATGAAGTGCTAAGTTATTAACCAAATAAATAGTCATGCACTATCAAAATCCATATGATGAAGCTTAAAACCCCAGTGTGATGGTATTGTGGATGGATGGGTGAATGGACAGATAGACAAAGGTGCTAGCTGGAATGATAGTGGGAATAGGAGGAGGAGGAGGAGGAGGAGGGGAAGGGGAGAAGGCGGGGAGGGGTGAAGGGGTAGGGAGGGAGAGCAGGAGATAAGGGAGAAAGACAGGGAAGGCAAGGAAAGGGAAGGGGAAGGAGAAAAGGAAGGGGAGGGGAAGGGGAAAGGGAGGGGAAGGGGAAAGGAAGGAAATGGAAGGGAAGGGAAGGGCAGGGCAGGGCAGGGCAGGGCAGCAAATGATTCTGTGTGTGACACAGTGAGAACATGGCCATCTACAACCAGGAAGAAAGCCTTCAAGAGGACAGGGATTGTTGGGATCTTATTCTTAGATGTATATTCTAGCACATACAGCAGTAAGAAATACATTCGTGCTTTAAGCCATTCAATCTATGGTATTTACAAGGGCAGATCAATCTGATTAATTCAAGATAAATGGCAAGGAAATAAAAAATAAAATTGAGGGATGGAAGGAAAGATAACAGAGAAGAAAGAAAACGAGAGGAGGATGATAAGCAAAGGGGGACAATGATGAAGAGAAAACTGCCAACTTCTGTTGAACATTTATTATATGCCGAGGCTACAGATATAATTTGCCTTCCTTAATTTAACCTATACAGTCAGCCACTGAGCACATACTGTCACACTTTATTTTGTAGGAGAGGAAAATGAGCCTCGGGGGGCGAACTGAACTGTCTAAGGTCAGGTAGGGAGGAAATGGCACAGTCAGAACTTAGGCCTGCCTGCCCAGACTCTAAGGTCTCAGCAATGGACGACACTCCTCCAACAAATTTATGTTAATGATGTAGATTCTTAGGAGATGAAGATGACGAGGCTGTAGCAAGGTCACCTTCATATACCCATCCAGGTCCAAAGCCCTAAATTAGTGCCCTGGAAAACCTAAAAATCCTCTCTTCAGAATGCTCCTGAGTTTTGTACATTAAAATTAAGAGAAAAAAATCACCTAAGATAAAAATTTTAAGGCATTAAACCTTCAAAAGCACAAGATTAGTGGAACAGTTACTTTTGAAGCAGAAACATGGTTTGCCAGTTTCTATTGCAAAAGCATTTGAATTCTAGGACACACTCCCCAACCTCCTCCCCACAAAGCAGCCTCTCAAGGCATGTTCCCTTGCCCATCTGCTTTTTTGTCTATTATTCTTAGACTGGGAAGCATAAAAAACAAGGTTTACATGAAGTTTTGTGCCGTAAAATAGACTGTCTCCAAAATATTTGTGTTTCAAATAAACTTCAAATGCAAAATTTATAGTTTATCCTGGAGTTCTGACAGCCCAGGAGCTGCATGTGGATTCCATTTATGCCCTATGCTTCACAGGTACCAGACAAACGCCATCGCAAAACATGATTAGGCAGGCACAGTGATGTCTCCAACAAATCACTGCCTGCACAGAGGAGCCAAGGGCATCCTGATTTGCAAACTCGCACAGACTTCAGGTCCTGAAAGAACTCTTTTCATCTCCTTGCATACAGCTGACAAGACAGGGGAGAGGAACTGAAACCATGAGGCTAGCACATGTACAGACACATGCACAATACACATATACACATAGATAATATATACTACACAAACATGCACACACACACATGCTCACATAGACCACACCTACACCCACATACACCACACACACACACACACACACACACACACACACACACACACACACACACACAGAGCATAAGCACATTTCCAACCATCAAAGGGCACACACACACTTACTTAACAAAACACATATCCATAAAGCCATGGAAACAATTCTCCCACAAAACATGCACGGCGATAGACTTATCTTTGTAAAGGACTCTGGATACGTCAATTTTCATCACCCGTTACCTGTGTACCGTCTCTCAAGTACTTTCCACGTGCTGAGAGTCTCATTGTGAACATGAGTTGCCACTCAAGATGATTCACAAAAAAGTAAGGCATTTTAGGCAAAGTGAGAAGGCACCAAAGCATAACTGAAGGAAAACAAACAAGCCAGCCCCAGCTCCAACAGGGAATGAGAAAAGCCTCTCACAGGAGGTTGCAGGAAACCCAGCCTGGACAATGGCTACGCATGCGTGGAAGAAAGGCAGTGAGCAAGAACAGGCTTTCTGCTGATGGCTCAGCAGTTCTCAGTGTGGCCTCCAGATAAGTGTCGCCTGGGAACTGGTTCGCAGTGTAGTCTGTGGGTGGCGGGAACTTCCTAGGGACCGATTCCACAGTCCTCCCGAAGCAGCCCCTCTGGAGCCCGGTGTGGTCAGAGTTTGAGAACCACCGCAATATGCAAAAGAGAAACACATCAGGCAGAAAGTCTGGAGTGGGAACAGAGCTGGCTACTGGAGACAAAGGAGGTTGCTTTTGAAGGAGAAATGGCTAGAAGACACACTAGGCCTTGTGTATTAGAAAAATAATTTGGGATTTTACGTGGAGAATGACAGCCATCAAACTACGAGCACAAAGTCACCACAAACGTGACACCTGTTGCATAGTTATGTTCTTGTATCGTTCTAGCGTTAACCTTATCACTACACAGAAAAGCGGCCTCACGAAGGGTGTGAAGTCAGCCTTACCTTTCTTCCTGGAGTCTTTCTTGGCGCTGGTTTTCACAGCTGCTTGAAGTTCTGTCTCAGTTGACATCCTACTTAATCCTTAGTCCTCTTCACACAGACCCCGGGCCTTGGCCAGGCTCATCGAGGATCCTCTCCAAGAGAAAGGCTCCTCCCTTCAGAAAGGACACCCCGCGCCGTGCATGTCATTCACTCTTTCGGAGTGCTGCAAATCAAAGCAAGAGTATTCAGAATCATGATCCTTCTGGGGCTGCAGGAAAGTTGGGGAAATGAACCAGCAAGCACGCAGCAGCAAGAACATCTCCGTCTTTGGGGACAAATTTGTTCATCTGAGTTCACGAAGCCACGGATGGGGTTTATACCACAAATGAGAATAAAAATGTTCTTGGCAGAACAGTTTAGCCAGCTAAGAAACTGAAATTTTCGAAAGCAGCAAACCCCAGCTCTTTCGCCCATGGTCCTGATGGCCAAGCGCTAGATGCCACCCAGAAAATATCACAGACATATTTCCTGACAAGCCCCGTGGAGACATTTTCAACAATAGGCCACCCATCCATCAGCCAAGCTTGATCAGAGCCTGGGCAGCTAAGGCAGATCATAGGGGAGTGACCTGCAGCCCGTCCCTCACTGGCAGGCATCAGGGGGACATAGAGTTGACATGCAATTGGGCTCCAAGGGTAAGGAGACAAATGGGGCTGCGAAACTTTGCAGCGAGCCAATTTTTATGTCAGCTTTTCCCCCAGCTACAAGAGCAGACAAGCATTTAATGCAGGGAAGGAAAGGAAAAGACATGGCGGCGGGAGACACACTTTTTGGTCATTCCATCTCTCCGAAGCATGAATCGCACAGTCCTGAGTACCAGGAAGAAGAGATGCTGTTAGGAAGAAAGTAAGATGGCTAGGACAACACGGACACTTCAATTACAGTTAGCACTTACTATGCACTTACAGATGCACTCAACACTCTGGCCCCAACACTGCAAGCGCACTGCCGCCTTCGATCTCATTTCAATTGAATAGACGTAGTGCCGTTGTCAATAGTCTTTTTGCCCAGCCCCAATCTGATAGTTGCAGCTGAGAATCCACTGAGAATAAACATTTCACTAGTTATCCACTTTCGATAATATTAAGAAAAAAAGCTACGAGAAATGACTCTTGAAATAGTGTAGCCAATTTTTTAGCTCGTTCCGCAGAACTGGAACTGTTTAATCTAAGAGGGATGACCTCAAAATCCAGTTGCAGTTCAAAAAGACTAATGACCTAACCCTGCTAATCATGACAATTAAAGATGGCTTAACTATAAGGCCTAATATGAAAGCCATATAAAATTACATTAAAGCTTAATTGTGAGGCAATGTCCACCTTTATCCGAAGATACCTGGTCATATTTTTTTTTAGAATAACCTAATTATTTTTTCAAAGGACACTATCTCTGTATGTAAGCACTTATATTAGAGGATCTAAGGTGACAAGGAAGGAAAAGAGATAATTGTCTTTGTAGAATAGACTTTCTGAAACCACACATTAAAAAATGAGAATGTCTCTACCATCTTTGTGACATTATCTGCATGCCAACTCCTTTCCAAAGATACAGCCCACTGGAGATAGCAGAATCACAATTATTGGGCACATATTGACATACTCTCAATACCTATCATTTTATTGCAGTAAAAATAATTACTAGACTCTAGTATAGAGCAGGTGTAAACAAACACTGTGCAACTCTGGTAGCCAGGAAGAAATCATCAAAGCCTTTCACTAGTCCACAAAGAAGTGAGACCTAGCAGAAGAATCAGTCCTGTGGAGGACAACAACCCATGCACAGGACCAGAAACAAAGTAGATATAACTGCCAGACATGCTGACCACAAAGGAGCCATGTTTCCTTTGCTTGGAAAGTCAGTAAAGCCACACATGAGACTAGTCCCATTCTGCAGGATCCTGAAGAACCATGCTTTTGTTGAAAGGACATGCACAGTGAAAAGGACCGCCCCCCCCCGCCCCAACCGCATGTAGAACAAATATAATCTACTGAATGAATAGAAGCTAAAGCCTGACGGAAGGCCTTTCATGGGGGTCCTCTTCCCACCCCTCCCTTTTGCTTCTGCTTGCCAGCAGTTCCGTTGCTGGGTCTGCCTTGACACTCATCCAACCCCTTGAGGTTCACTTCGAAAAGACAATCCAGCTGGGAATAGTCCTGAGTTTTCTATTAAAATGGAATTTCCCTCTTTCACCATTATTGGCCAAGACCAGGGTTTCAATAGCTGACACTGAGGAAGTCACTGAGTTTTCCCTGCCTCAGTTTCTTTACGCGGATGATGAACAGTTGCCAAATCAATGAAGTTACTGTGGAACTACGAAGTGAGTACCCACCTGTCCTGAGACTGAAAAATGGCCAAGGAAGGGCACCCTCTTCGCCAGCACTTCATGAGCATGACGGCATAGTTTCTTTTGTGGTTTGATCAAGACCTTGTGTCTGGTATGAGAACACATGTCCAAGGGAAACTGGGCCAGTTTAAGTCTGCTTCCTGAGAATGAACAAAGTATAGGAAGAGGCAGGTAGCAGATCTCCCCACGCTGCTGGCCCTGTATCTAACAGATGCCTAATTCCTAAGTGTAACATTGTACTGGTTCTGT
This sequence comes from Ondatra zibethicus, assembly GCA_004026605.1. Classification (NCBI taxonomy): domain Eukaryota; kingdom Metazoa; phylum Chordata; class Mammalia; order Rodentia; family Cricetidae; genus Ondatra; species Ondatra zibethicus. The sequence continues at coordinate 443,174 of PVIU01000120.1, forward strand.
TCCACGCTCTACTCACTACACACTATGGGGACTAGGCTGAAAATTTAAAAGCACAAAAACACAGACAGAGACAGACAGGGCCACAGGAACATCCTTGAGACAAGAAGGCCAAGAACGCCCACTTTATTGTGTTCAGGGGCAGCTTATGTAGAGCTCTGGCCACGCCCCAGCTCTCGGGATCTCTCAGCTGCAGACCCACCAGAACCCACTCCCCTGCCATCAGGGTCTCGTGCTCTGAGAAGCTGCAGGCTGCTCAGAGCAGAGGAAAATAAGTTGCTTACAAGAAATTCAGGGTATGGTGGTCTGCAGTCCCCAACAGCTAAGTACGGAAAGAACCATACAGACATGGGTTTATACAGTTTCAAAGATTTTCAAAGCTACTGTATAAAAATGGATAGAACTCGGACTATTTTCTCTCCTTCCACTTCAAAGGCCAGCATCTAGCACCTCTCCATTTCCCTTGGGCATCCAGAGTCACTCGTTTGGCAAAATGTGATACATTTGAGTGCTATGAGCATTACTAGAAAATCTCTGAAGTACACCCCTGTATCAATAATGATGGAAACACCAGAGCCATTCTGAATGGAAACCCAAATAGGGAAGCTGTGGTAGAGACTGCACACACACAGCAAGGGCCTGCCATCCCCTTTAATTTTCCAAAAGCCAGAGGTTGAGTGAATTCTGTGAAGTAACTCCAAATTATTTAGGAAATTCATTTCTTTGTAATTAAGGAGATTAAAGTCCTTCGGGGCCAGAAACCATGTGACAACTCAAATCATTTTCCCCAGTAAAAGCTGTGAAACCCTATCAGTTAAATTCAGGCTTGTCTGGAATTTTGAAATGCTTCAATAATGTTTCTTTGCTCCGCACAATCTGCAGTAATTTAATATTTCTGAAGTGTGTCAGGTTTTTTATAATGAGCTCTTCAAGTCTAAATGTGAATGATGTAACATTCCACTACAGACATTCTGTCTAGTGAACGGCTTCCAAAATGGAAAATCCCATGTTGGGTGCGCGACAGGGTGGGGGACAAACACACCCGACCTCAAAGCAGAAGAAACAGTTATGCCTCCGCTCAACAAACAAAGCAGGGAGATTTGGTAACTCTAACAGCACAAACCACAAACAGAAGCTAAAGCACATACTATAATGCACATTTATGTGCTCTTTCCCCACTATAGAGTCCTGGGATAAAATGGCTATGACGTTTTCAGACATTGCTTATTCAATCACTTTGCCAATGGAAAAAGTGAGATATTTCTCTTTAGCCAATGAGAAAACTGAGACACGGGCAGGAGAGGAGCTTGTCCAAGGTCACCTGCTCATTAAGTGGCTTAGTATACAAAACAGTGCTTCTCAGCCTGCCTACTGCTGTTCCACCCCAAAGGGGTCGCGACCCACAGGTTGAGAACTGCTTGTATAGAGCAAAGCACAAGCCACGCTTCACCCCCATTCACATGTCATTACTTAACCATGGAAGAAAGAGTAAGGAACACGTGGTCTTTCTGTCCCTTGGAAAATTACTCAGCTGTTAAAATGAACAATGCAGGAGCGGCACAAGCTATAACATGGAGGAACCTTGGAAACAATGGCCAAGTGAAGAGAATCAGACAAAGGAGGCTGCATATTGTATGGTTTCATTTCTGGGAACTGGTCAATATAGGTAAATCTGCCTAAACAGATCAGTGATTATTACAGACGAATCTGGCAGGAAAAGAGACAACTTAATGGAAACAAGATCCATTGGGGGGGGGGTGACAAAAATATTTTGGAACTCAATAGGGATGATGGCTATAACTTTCAAATATCATCTGTGTGTAATAAAAACATGTTTAAATGGTTGTTTATGCTATATTAATTGCACCTCAAATGAAAAAAAAATCACAGTAATACTGTCCCAGCTTGATACATCTTATATGACATGCCAATAAGGGTACATATTCCCTTCAAAATAAAATAAGACAATGAGTGTCGGCAAATTTGAAGGCATTCTTCGGGATCAGGACGTCGTATGGGCAGAATTGAAACCTGCTCCCGACCATCGTGGTGTGGTTGGCATCGCAGGACATCGTCCTTGGAGTTGTCCACATTATAAGCACATGAAGCAGGCCATTTCAGCACTGAACAAATGTCTGCAAGGTGCAGGCAAGCAGCCCTGGGTTCCTCATCAGTCCGTTAAGAACTGCACCACAGTGTGTGAGGGATTTGAAAGGAAAAGAGAATGGCCCCATAACAAGGCCAGTACACTCTGAGAAGCAAACCACCTTTGGGTGTTGTTGACAAGAAAGACCTAAGTCTGAGGTCTTTTTTTAAAAAGGGACAGGGCAAATTAGCCTGAAGATGGTAATGACTTCTACACAAGAGAGGGCTGGGGGGGTGCAGTGGCCAGGTGGCAGGTTGGGGTGATAAGGCGAAGGGTAACTGTTCTCAGACAATAGTTCCTTGTGGAATTTGCACACCGTTCTATGCAGCTGAAAAATTAACAAGGATGGGAATTGGGGAAAGACAAAAAAAAATGAAGCACGTTATTTCTAGTTTATGCTCCATGAGAAGCAAAAGCCCAGCTGTGGAAGGACTTGGGCAGGAAAGACAGATCAAGTCACTTAGGAATCTGCAATTGGACGGCATACACTTCCTCTTGGGTAGGAAGGGAGTCCAAAGTTTAAAAAGTAAATGTCAAACACGTTTATCAGGTTCTTCTGCTTTCTGCAATGTGACAGGCCAAAGTGAGTAACTTCCTGCCCAATGTGTGCTGTTGACAAGAGCACAGCCATATGAAGGACCCTGGGTTTCAGAGGAATATAAAATCGCCCTCTAGGAAACAAGTATTGATAGTACGTGAAGAAAACCTCTTCCATAACTTCCTGGTCCCCTGGATATTTCCAGCCTGTAATATTCCTCAACAGATACTGTGTCTACTGATCCAGCTGTATACCATAAACTCCACCTTCTTGTTACTTCTGTCACGCTATCTTCCCATTCAGCCGGACACAATCACCTGCCTCTCTGGTCAACTCCGGAAGAGAACCTGCTGAGCTTTCAGGATGCTGAGCTTTCTCCATTCCAGCACCCACTCCAACCCATTCCAGCTTTTTTTGTGTTTCTGTGTGTTTGCCATTTCTTTATTCTCTTGCCATTTCAGTCAGGTCCAAATCCCTGGAGCCATGCTGGACATGCCCAACCCTGCTGACAGAAGAACAAAGGGGACAAGGGAAAGGCTGCCTTGCATAGAGCAATACTGAGCGACAGTAACAAGGGGACACTGCAACCATACATTAACATTTTGCAACCATAAGAGTAGAGACTAGTTAGATACTGGTCTGAGGCACATGTAGATCTGGGGATTTTTGATGAGGAACAGGACTTCAAAGGTCTTAAAGAATCTTCCCACTTCATCTATGGGTTCCCAGGGGAAATTTGTGATCATACAATGGAGGAATTGAACAACGTCTCCATTAGCTTATGCAGCTCAGTGTCAATGAGGAGGGCGGAAGAGAGGTGCCCTGAGGATGCAGCATCTCCACTCCCGCCACGCCCCCTGACCATGGCTCTTCCCAGGTTAAACCTTTCAAAGTGGGGGACTGTGGGAGCCAGCTATGTTCTACAAAACCTCAACAAACCACAAAAGGTAGGCTAGAGGAAGTTTAGAGAGAAAGGAACTAAACACATCAAAAAATAAGTTCTATATACAGGATCTTGTTGTGTAGGGAAAAGACATACCACAGTGGGTATCTTTGTGACAATGAAAACTATATGAGGTAGCAATACTATATCCATGTTAAGATTATTTTGGTGGGGCATGCCTTTAGTCCCAGCATTTGGGAGGCAGAGGCAGGCAGATCTCTGTGAGTTCGAGGCCAGCCTGGTCTACAAGAGCTAGTTCCAGGACAGGCTCCAAAGCTACAGAGAAACCCTGTCTCAAAAACAAAAACAAAAAAAAAAGATTATTTGATAACTTTTCTATGGTTATGTAAGAGAAGTATCTATTCTTAGGAAAAGACATCAAATATTTAGAAGGGCAAAGACACATCTAGATTACTTTGAAATGATCCAGAAAAAAATTGTGTACATGCAAATGCACATGTGTTTATTCATGTAATACCTAAAACATGATGTCTATGCATGATAAACCACAGGGGATAAAACATGAGCATTGGAACCTAAGTAAAAGGCTTAAGTGAACTCTAACTCCTTCAATTTTTAACCAATTTTGAAATTTCCATGTTATGTATACATGTACACGCGCGCACACACAAAACAGCTTAGCTCAGACCCTAATGTAAACACACACACACACATGCACACACACTACAGCTTAGCTTAAAACCTAGCACACAGTACCAGCAGAAATGCTTTTTGTTTATATTTTTAAATGTATTTATTTTTTATTATTGTGAGAGTGCATGTGGGGGGCACAATATCACAGCACAAATGTGGGGGTTAGAGAACAACATCACAGTCATACAATCAGTTCTGTCCTACTTTTACAGTTTCCAGGGATGGAGGAACTCAGGCCACCGGACTTGTTGAGTAAGCACCTTTACCCTCTGAGCCATCTTGCTGGCCCAAAGCAGTACAGTACTAAAGAAGGTCCGAGGGAGGTAAAAGAGTTTATAAACAAAACACATTTATCCTTTTCAAAACTAATGTAAAAGATAAATGATACTTGGCTATGAAATAGCTGCTTGGTGCCACTCCTTTCTTAGGGAAAAAATTATCTAGAGGCAAACTCTGTATAAAGTTTGTCAGATTACTCATTGCAAAATGGGATGGTAAGGAAATTAATTCTATATGTGCACACAAGTCAGGACAAGTAAAAATCTCTGAGGAAATGTGTTCTGTTCAAGTACAATGCTACTCCTCAAAGGCAGGGGCCAACAGTGGCTCAAGTGTCTGCCAGCCTCCAGCAGCCAATGATGCCGAAGAACGTGTTTGCCTAATCAAATTCAAAGCTAAACAAAATCAGAACCAGGTTTTAGCAATATTAAAGGAGTTTCTTTGACAGCCACATGGCACGCTTACGGGTGTTTCATTTCACTAATGGGTCATAAAGTCTCATTAAATGTTTTAGGACCATGGAAATTCATTATGTAACTCCAAAGGTATTGGAAAGAGGTGTGAGAGCATGCCTGCAATCCCAGCACTTAGGAAACAGGGGCAGCGAGATCAGTAATTCAAAGCCACCCGCAGCTGCACAGTAAATGTGAGCCAGCCTGGGTTGCATGAAACCCAATATGGGAAAAACAAAACAAAACAAAATAACAATAACAAAATCCAAAACTTAAAGAAAGTAAGAAAATCAGACAGGCAGGAAGGCAGGCTAATCGTCTTAAGTCATCGCACCATGTTTTACAATACCACGGGTTCTTCTATTAAACCCTGGTCTCTAATTTCACAACAACACACACAGAGTGGCAGGCTCTAGACTTAAGGAGCAGCCCAGAGGCTGAGTTGGACTCCTGCCCAACTCCACCACTGACTCCTAGTGACTGCCCCCGTGGCTTTAGTTTCTCGAGCTACTTAGTCAGCCTCAGCTTCTTCATCTGCAAAATAGGGAAACTTTCTACCTTTTTGAGAAGCTAAATGAGCAAAATTGTGTGAAATCTCACAGCTGCCTGCTATTCACTCCCTCTGTTCAATGCTGCCCTGTTCTGCCCTTGCCTTCTTGCCTTCCTATCTTTTAACGATTTTTATAATTTTATATGTGTATAAATGTTTTGCCTGCATGTGTGGTGCCCACAGAGACTAGAAGGGGGTGGCAGAACCCGTGAAACTGGCATCATCTGCACTGTATGTCTTATTGGCTCTAAGAAGAGGGCATTGAATCCTCTAGAATTGGAATCATAGATGGGTATGAACTGCCAGGTAGACACGGGATCAAACCCAGGTCCTCAGAAGAATAGTCAGTACTCTGAACCATGGAGCCATCTGTCAGGTTACCTTATTTCCCATCTTTTAATACAGCTATGCATCTACTTTCTTAGTTAAGCACTGCATGCTACCCCACTTTGAAAAGAAACTTACTAAACCACCTTTGGATGACACCATCTATAGACTCAGGGCCCAGGGCAAGGTGCAGAAAGCACATCAGAAGTTTGAGAAGCCACTGACCAAGTGACTATTGAAAGGCTGTTCTCTAGGAATCCACTACTCTATATGCTCAAAGAGAGAAAAGACATCAAGTTTTCAAGTGGTTCTTAGGTAGGCAACTAAGACTCTCAACCCACAGAGACTGTGCAATCCACTGTGCATATGAAGAAAGCTGGCAGGACGGTACAGGGCAGACAAAGGTCTACCTCTCTCTGGGGCCTGATAGCAGCAGCGGGTTGAGTAGATTTTATCAACAATTAGGACATGGAGTTAAGACAGAAGAGACTTGTGAAAGGTTAGTGAATACCAGCCATGTTGACAAGCAAAGTTCTAGCTGACAAAGATGGAGGTCCTAGAGACAGAAACGGAGACTGAGACAAAAACACAGAGAGGCAGAGATCATGGAGCCAGAAATGGAGATTAAGACAGTGAGACACAGAGGGATGGAGATCATGGAGCCAGAAAGGGAGATTGAGACAGTGAGACACAGAGAGATGGAGATCATGGAGACAGAAATGGACAGAGAGACAGAGAGATGGATAGAGATGGAAACAGATACAGTCAATAAGGACAGAGAATGAGCAACATTAACTTTCTCATAAACCACCTAGTCTTGGGAATTCAATTATAGCGATAGCAAAAGAACCTGGACAAGCATGTGGATAAAAACACACACTGGTAGAGACGTCATACATTCTTCACAGCTGTGGAGTAACTACTGGCTATCACATGAAATACCTCGGGGGTACCAGAGAAGATGAACAGGGGCAGTTCAGGTTCTGTCGCTATGGTGTTAGCTCAGGTGTTAAGGGTCCTAGAGGTCAACAAGCAGGAGGGGAGTGACAGTATGGCTACATTAGTAGGGTTTCTTGGTTTAAAAGCTTCTGCTATTCAATGGCCCTTGCCTAAAACGATCCAGATGAATGAATCTTCAAGGGGGAAAGGCCCAAACCAATCCAAACCCAAAACAAGGTCTCCTTCGGAACAGAGCTATTAATCAGTATTGGACCATCAAATCAGCTCCACACTCAGCCACTCCGCAGCACTCTACAAAGCTGTCTAGAGATGCTGGAGGTTTGCAGCGATGGAACAAAGACTGTCTCCTGCTTCATCCACCCAGAGCAGAGGCCCAGCCAATCACTGGATGGCTTCTCCCAGCACAGCAATCCTAAAGGAGCCCCTCCTGGGTCCTTTTAGCCACAGTGCTCTCCAGCGCTCCCTCCTGCCCTGGTCAGGCAGGATACATTGTTCATTTGCTCCTCTTTACCGAACTTTGTTCAGCTCCTCTGTGTGTCTTCTTGCAAGGTGTGTGACTGACACGAAACTATTGCTGTCCCCTAGAGTCTTGCAGAAAAAGAGAGACAAGTATTTAATGAGGCCCTCGCAGAGAGGGGACCTTCAATAAACAAATGCTGCATTTGGCAGCTTCAACTTGCTGATTTACTCAGAATATATCAGGTCTTTCTTTACTCTCCCTTCCACAAGCTGCATTTCATTATCTTCAAAGAGAGAGAGAGAGAGGGAAGGAGAAAGGAAGGGAGTTGAGAAAAGCCCACAACCGATGCTGCCATGCTACCTGGCTTTTAGGCTGACCTTGGGCAGGGACTCATCTCAACGCTGTCTAGATCACAGTGATCTTGAGATGACTTCTCCTGCAAGAGTTCTGGCCATGCAAGGCCCCACTAACAGAAGCCATCATCTCCCCACAGAAAATACAAACAGGTGGCATCCTCTCTCCCACCACTGACATCCTATTTTTCTCTTCTCCTCTTCTCTAATGTCAATTTTTTATCACCTCCCTTTCAAAAAATAGGCCATAGTCTTCCTTTACTCTGCTAATGATCTGCTAGTCTGATCTCAATTACTGTAAAATGGGATACATGGATGTCTCAAATTTTCTCCACAAAAGGAGCTGCACTTGACGAGAAGCAACCCAATTTCCACAATTATCTCCCGACAAAAAGCACAGGCAACAACGATAACCATGGGGCTGTGTTTTCCTGAAGCCATGAATGAGGACGGATGCTCTAACAAAGGCCATCTTGTTTCTGTTGTTCCCTGATTTGTGAGAGTATTTATTTGAACCATCTCACAGAAATATAAAAATGCCATCACTCTTGGGCAACTCCCAAACAGCCAAGCAACACGGAAGGCTGTTTGCACTCCCAGAAAAGTTCCTCTCAGAGCCACTGGTCAGCATCCACTGCATCTCACTTCAGACACCTCCTCTACTACAGACCTGCCTCTTGTGCACACAAGCGACTATTTCTGAGCAGACAGCACACATGACAGATCCTCAAGATCACTGCAAGCAGTGCCTGTCAGCGTAACTGCAGTCCATCCCTGGAATTCTAACTATACAGCCTGTGTGTGTACATCCGGGGTACTGGACAAAAAGTCAGGCAGCTCTAACAGGTAGCAGAGTTCAGAGATGGGAATAATGGATGTGAGAGCTCCCATGAGTCTCGGGGGCCAGCACGACCCTCACTCTCAGTGGTCAAGAAGCTCAAAGGGATGCATATTTACTTAAGACCCTGAAACTCCATGTGGTCACTGAAAAATGGAATGACTCACAATACACACCACATAAGGCTATTATAATACATGATGTGCTCCATAGAGAACATTCACCACATAGAGGGCGGTGCACAGTGGAGGCAGAGAAATGTCTCTCCAAAGGGTTCATGCTCTCATTTCCAGAAAATGAGAGAGATGAGTTAGATAATGAAAATTTGAACTTTTGAACTCACAGAGTTCAGATTACATACAATGTTTTAGATGGGTCAGACCACAGTTACACTGAAAGGCCATGAACGCATTTTGCATGTAGAATCTTTGGGACAAGACAGCAAACGGTGATGGAAGGAATAATGACGTCCACAGATGTCCAGTCTTTAATTCTGAAACTTGTCAGTGTGTTTTCTTAAGTGACGAAGGACTCGTGTATATTCACGCTGCTTCCTACACCCCCTTTATCCAAGTAAAGTCCCAGCTCCCTGCTCCTGGGTTAGATTCTTCATTCAAACAACTGTTGAGCCCAGCAAGAAAATCTATCCAAACTGAATACAGGAAAAGATAGACATATGCTCTCTTTCGAGCACGTGGCCTCAGTGATGCCCACTCTGTCCATGAGACCAGCAGCACTAGGGAACAGCCCCAGGGCAGCACAACAGGGGCCCAGCAGGAGCTCTGTGGCAGCAGAAGCCACGAGGTGGAAAGAAAGTTCATGATTAGCATGGAGGTCACTTTAGGGGAAGCAGAAGCTGAGGGCACTCAATTCAGGGAGCAAACAAAATCCCACGCAATGCAAACAAAAGGATTAATTTAGCTTTAGTTCCCAGGAGGCAGCCAAGACCTTTCCTGCTAGGAATTCATATGCCAGTCTTCATGAGGACAGGCTGCATGGCTGATCCTAACCAAACTCCAGCATGAACTCTTACTAAAGGCCTCGTTGCCAGCAGGGGATAGCCTCTGCCAGAAGGTGGAGGCTACGAGTTACCTACAGCTTCCAGTCAAGCACACCTGCTTATCCTTGTCACCAATCAGGGCTGCTCACCGCGGGTCTCACAAGGGAACCATGAGCACCACTGACTTGCAGACTCATCTTGAGATTTCACTCCGTGCTTCCACTACCTCTCTGGCACAGGACCCAACACAGTGGCCTCTTGAGATCCTTGAGCTCAGTGTCTACCTCTGTGAAGCCAAGAACAGGACTCTTTTTGTGGAATGGCTTCTGAGTGGCTACAGACGGTACCATGTGCTGCACTTGACCTCACAGTGGGAGAGGAACGCATTACGTATCATTTGCCTTTCCCTTCCCTCCACTTCGCTTGTAGAGAATTATTTGGAATGAAAAGGGAACTCTTTTCCAATATTTTTCTCTTATACTGTATATAAGGACTTGTCAAAATTAATAAAGAAACCAATTACAAAAAAAATATTTCTGTTGTGAAAAATGAGATCTGATATACTAACTTTGTCTGACCCTCAGGCGCCAGTCCAGGACACCTCTCCCAACCCACAATTCAGTCCACATCCACACATGAAACCCATGCTACAGTTACATCTGGAGAACATGGATTCAGGGCAAATGCCACACATGTCCTCACCTTTTAAAACTCAGTTCCCTCTTTGCTGTTTCAGCAGGAATCAGATGTCAGGCTCATAGTTAAGATTATTCAGAAGATTCCATAGCATGAGCTTTGTTTAAGGGAGACCTCAAAGGACAGTTCAGGACCCCAGGGACAGAGTGGCATTACTACCAGATTTAGCGGAGGTCGTTCAGAACTAAGGGGAAAGGCTCTTTACACAAAGCTTTGACTTTTGGTGGTTGACCCAAAGCAACCCAGCAGGAAGAAAGTCAAAGGACGGATGGAAATCAGACATGTCCTCCTGCCATGGTTCAGGATTCACCAATTCCAATAAGCATGCTGGAGGCTCAAGGGTGGACAAATAGGCAGGCGGACGATGAGACTGAGGGATTCCACACAGGACTGTCTCTGAGATTAAAGGGAGAAAGTTGGGGAAGGGAACACAGTGTCCTAAAGGGACAAGGAGAAGACATCTGCTCAAAATCCTAGTTCAGACCCTAAGAACACTCTGTCACGGTCTCTAATCTTCAAAAGTCTAAGGAACTCCATGCCTTTGTGCTTGGGATGGAGCAGAAAAGGGAAAGAGATGGTGACAGAAGCAGAACGATACTCAGCAAGGCTGCCTTTGTGCCCTGGTCTGTGCTAAGCATGACTTACTCCTGTCTCACTGAATCTTTGCTTAGCCTGGAAGCTGTTGTTAGACCCATTTTGCAGCAGGAGAAACTAAGGCGCAGAACGGATGTGACATCCAGCTCTGGGCACTGTTTCTCTGACAGAACCCAAGCACACCCAAGCACACCTCACTTAAAGTATTAAGTATCAAATGTTTCCATAAAACCAGCCTGCCCTGCATCAGCTGTCAGTCTCTCCTACCTGCATCTGGTCCTACAGTGAGCCTGAAGGCCACCCGAGGGCACAGATGGTCGTCTGTTTCCCTTGCATTTTCCTTTGTCCCTGTCTTAATAAGATGCAAGAAACCTCCACATGTATATTAACTGAATAAATAAAAGCGTGAAATCTTTCAAATCTCTACAATACTATTTTTTCTCAGTTTAAAAATAACCTGCTTAGCCAAACACTCAGAAACTTCTTTTCTCTCTTAAAACAGGCCGATGTTATTTTTTTTAACACACATATCATATTGAGATTCACAACTCATCACTCCCACAAAAAAATACCCCTAGGCTCCTTGTCTATTCAGGCAAGCACTTGCTCGGTAAATTCGGAGAACAGTTCAGAGTAATTTCTGCCTGCCAAGAATGAGCTTGCTTGGGTAGCCTCTGCTCATGCAAACTTTTAAAAGGAATATGGGACTCGCATCCTTGAGGGTGTCCCACAACTGTCCTCAAACAGGGCTCTTGATGACAACTAACAAAAGCAACACCATGATTAAAGATGCAAGCTGTTCTGCCTACCGACAGCTTGTTTGTGTGTCATGCCATGGGACAGTGTTTCTAAAAGACCCCGGGTGTCTTCTTTCTGACACTTCATCATTAACTCCCCTTACCTGCTTGGCAGGGAAGCAGAGGTGAGGGGGACAGGATCAAGTGCAGGCTGAGGGTTGAGGCCTAAACAGCTTGCTCTCTAGCTCCCTCCTTTCCATGCTGACCTCCCATTCTCCTTTACTTGGAAGACAGCACAGCAGCAGAGCAAGGAAAAGAGCCCAGGAACCCAAGGGAAGAGAGTCTCTGCAATGGCCCTCTGTTCTCTTGGCACTTTCTCGCTCACAGCCCCCGTCCTGGTTTAGCAAGTACCTTCTCTTCTGAGTTCTCATTCTATCCACATGGCAAGCTGGTCAAGTAGATGATGTTGGTCTCATTCTACCTTGGATGGCAAAGCCACAAGTCTGTGGTTTCTCAGCAAACAAACAGCTAAAAGGAGAACTGAAATTCCTGTCTTCTGACCCAAGGATCTTTTTCCATACCTTGCAAATGGCACCTGACTCCTGGGTCTTTATTATACTTCCTTAATGACAGCCTCAGTTCTGGACTTAAAATGAAGACCATGGGGACTAGGGATGTGGGTGTAGGTTATTCCCACCCTGAATGACACTAAGAAAGTGTCTTAGTGTCTTTTACCCCAACCCTCTCTACTCAGCCCCACCCAGTGAGGCCACACCTCCTCCTTCATCTGCAGAGTCAAGACCACACCCCTTCACTATCTGTCCAGTCCCTGATCCCTGGCCAAGGCAATGGGGGCTACCGAGGATGTTCTCTCTGGAAGGAACTTCAACCTTTGGTCATTAAAGTTTGCGATCTAAATTAGGAACACTCTTCAGGAACAAAGGGATCAAGAGCAAGATAACCAGATTCACGCTGAACAGCTTCCACAGCCAAACTAGTAAATTAATTACTCCAGGCCTTTAATTGGGTTTTCAAAAAAAACCCAACCCGAACTGTCTCCGTTAGGTGCCCATTAACTGGCAGCTTAGACAAGGCTGCTAACTGGTCCTGTAAATCCCCTGCAGTCTGTGAGCTTCCAGGCTTCCACCCTTTAGGTCCACCAAGGAAGAGAGGTCAGGTGATCAGCAGGAAGCTAGGCAAGATCTCCTCCCCTCAGGAATTCCAGGGGGAAACACCCACAGGAAAATCAGAGGTGAAGAACTAGGAATATCAAATAGGCCTTTGAAAACCTGCATGAAAGCCACAGCCCTTTCCCCAAGCTCAAGTCAGGAACTTAAAATGTAAAGTGGAGATTAAAGAAAAAAAAGAGAGAGAGAGAAATTCAAAAAGGAGACATAAACCCAGTATATTTTAAAAGCAGAATTTAAAAACTGTCAGTATGATGTGCAGTGCCTTTTCATCTCCTGACTTTTATCCCTCCGTTCTGGTGGCACATAGCCAGAAAAATCACACGATAAAATAAGAAGTTGCTTCAAATAATCACAAGGCCTGAGGGCTCAAAAGTACTTCCACATTAGTGTGCCCAAATAAAATGATCTTGATACTGCTTGGAAAATACCTAACAGGGACTTTGGTCCTCATTTCATAGACCCAGTAAGTCAGGCTCTGGGAAGGAAGGTGACCCACCTGGAGCTGCCACCCCTGGAGGTGCAGGGAAGGGCCAGGTAGACCCCCTGAGTTCAGGCTTCCAGGGGAACACTGCAAAGCAGGAGAGGATATTAGAGATGACCTGTACCAAAGGCTTAGAGTTGTCATTGCCCAGAGGTGAGGCCATATCTCAGAGACTGACCGATCACCCCATTAGAACATTATGCAGAATCATTAGCCAGGTCACCTGGTTCCCAGTCCATCTTGGCCACCACTGGGGTCCAACAAACAGTACACCTTTCATCAGTGACTTCATTCCCCACTACTGAACGCTATTAACATCTACAGTCATTCGCTTTGCCAGCAACACTGCTCAGAGATGAAGGTATTTTCAGACGTATAATAAGAACATAAGAAAAAAAAAACCTTTAAGAATTAAAAAGACAATCAAACTTTTGCGTACTCTAGAGAAGGAGCCCTCTGTTTCGAACATAATTTCCCCCGAGTCAGCTTCACAGAGTGGCTTCCAGAAAACGTGCTCAGAACCTCAGGCATAGGGAGAAAGAACTCGTGGGAAATACCTCAGCATGCTGAAAGCAAACAAAAACCCATAGCCTGAACACATTTATTTCTAATAAAGATCTCTACCCTGAGATAAAAAGTTAAATGAAATTAAATAGCACAATACCCATGTTCACCAAGCTGCAGAGGCAAACACCTGGGGAGACAGCTGCACCAGCCCGCCAGCGACACTGGCCGCTAAGGGAGGAAGGAGGACAAAGGGCACAGTTCAGATCACAGCTAGTGACTTTGAGGAGTGATCAGCAGAGGACTGGGGCAGGGTGTGGTCACACGGGGAGACACAGCTAAGGGTCCACCGTAAATGCAATCAGGGCAAGAAGCACAGAACACAGACCTCACAACTCCAAATACACCTGCTGACTTATACAGCTAGCAGACCGTTCAAGTGCATTTTCAAGTGGGTTTTTTGCCATGGGTTATTATTTAGTTCTGGAGTGTAGCTTCTGTTGTGGAGGAGGGAGGCAGCCGGTAAACAGAAATATAAATCAAACATAACATGCCAGATGTGCTAGGAAAGAAAAGAAGAGGGGGGGGGCGTACATCTCAATGTCGGCTGGAGAGGAATCTGTGTTCAGGGGAGGGGCATATAGCACCAGAGCAAAAACATTCAAGAAAGTGGGAGTATATGGCATGGAGAAGTTGAGAAGAACATTTCAGGTAGAAGATCAAAAAGCTCAACTCCAGGGGCAGAAATTACAGGGGCCAAGTCCGACCTAAGGACAGTGAGGATTCTAGTACGGCATGCTGGAAAGAGGGTATGGTAAAATACAGGCTAGCAAGGTACTGACCAGAGCCAGGCTCTGGAGAACACAAGGTCTTTGCTCTTAAGCAGTTCTGTAATCTAGAGTTGGGGTTCTCAGCGGACACTAGCCATGTGACCCTAGAAAAGGAAAGAACTTCAGGAGTAACCAGTTCCGTATTTGAAAGATAGGGAACACAATAAATAAATGAGAGAGAGAGAGAGAGAGAGAACGAGGGAGGAAGGGAGAGGGAGGGAGGGAGGAAGGAAGACAGACAGATAAAGAAGAAGGAAGGCAGGAA